>VMRK01000064.1:0-83224 GCA_016801395.1 Leptodermis oblonga
TAAAAGAAAGCTGGATAAGTATAAATGTTTGTTAAGCTGCAGCCATCAATGAAGTAACCTTTAAGCACTGCAGAAAGTTCTAATTTAGTTTTGTTGTGGACCAATATGTTGCATATTCGACGTAGAATAAGACATGTATAATATGAGGGATACCAATCTCATTTGGTCCAATCCAAAATAAATGGCATATTCCAAGTGGTAGGCTTTAGGGGATTCATCCTTTGAAATTTAAAATACACTTTGGATTTGGTAAAAGTCTATTCTGTGTTGCTATATATGCTTCAGTTAGTTACCTATGACCCCCATATATAGCAGCCTAGCTTGTTTCTATCAATTAAAAAAAAAAAAAAATTCAAAATTTTATACTTCAAATTTGATAATATTTGAGTTATTTTTAATTAGTATGTGGCGTTCACATACGTTACTAAAAATACAAATGGATAAAAAATGCTATATCACTTTGTTCGTTTTTTATATTGGCCTCTAATAAAGCTCGCGTGCTAATTGAAAATAGTTCAGATGTAAGTTGCTTGACTTTGAGTTTTCGATCATTTAAGAACTATCTTTTTGAAGTGAAAGAACAAAAATGAGACTTTTAAAAGTTCAAAAGTCAAAGTGAGACAACATTCCAAATTTAAGAATGTGTAAAACATTTTCACCTTAATTTTACAAGGTTGTTTTTTGGGACATCCAAATTAAAATCCATTCTTTTACAGCTTAAGAATATATATGCATTTAGGATATATATATATATATATATATATATATGTATACATATGTCAAACATTGTGCCCTTGTTTAATTTGCTTTTAAAAAGTAGTCATGCATGCATGCTTCATGTTGTTGATAAGATATAATGATATATGACTAGTGAGTGATTCAAGAATTGATCATGACCAGATAGTGATTGTCTGGAGGACTTTTTAATTTCTTATCCCAAAATTCACTAATAAATCACATGCACTTTTTATTAATTTTTATTATTTTTTACTTTTTACAGTAATCGAATCGAGATAAAGAAAATAGTATATGTCACCTCGCACTACCACCGATTACCTTCCCATATAATATGAGACCTTATTTTGTACATATTATCACAAAAACTTGTACCAGATCTCGATTCATATATGTGATGAGATTTGAAACGCATATTTAGTCGCTCTTCCCACTATAATTGTTTTTTTTAACACTCATGAACAATATTCACAAGTATTGTTCACCAATATTTAACTAGTAGAAGATAATCACCAATACATGTTTGTCTCTCCAAGTCAAGTGCTTGAAAAATTAACCAATCTGTGTATATTTATTTATTTATATTTGAAGAAAGAAAGAAACATCATCATGAGTCAAAATTTGAAGAGACAATAGCCATTGGCCCTCCATGCATTCACATTTTCTTCTTCTCTAAGGTTTCTGTTTTGGTTGGATGACATAAAGTTCTGATGTATGTATGACGTGTAATCCCATACAGATTGAAAACCACAATTAATTAAGCACAACAAAACTAGTGTTTGTGGGATTTTGCTATATTTGACTAAACATACTTAATTAATTAATTATCTCTCTGCATGGCTGACCTACAATCCACGTCTTTACACCTTCAGGTAGGCGGTAGATGGTTCATGGCTTCCATGTGGAAGTTTCCTTTGCTATTAATCAATTAATTATATATATATGCATACGTACCCACCATGTGCATATGCCTTTGAAAAGTAAATAACCATGGTATTGTGTTGAAAATCTACATAACATGTGACTCATGCATGACTCAACTCTTGTAGGCATTGTGACATGGACCATTCTTAGAGAAGAAAATGATTTTCCTTCTATGATAAACAAGTTAGCTACATGTGATTGATTCTATTTTATGGAATTTTAATAATGAGATGAGAAAAACTACTCCATTCATCCCAATCAATAGTAGTCTTCTATAAAAAATGTACAATTTTGTATAGTTAGATTTGAAATTACGGCATATAAATTAAATAATTTGACACTATTTGTTTCACTCCTTACTTGTAAATTAATTATAATCACACAGCCATATTAATTACTAAATGCATGAAAATAAAAGTAAAAGTAAGACTAATAAAAACATCTTTTAGAACATGACTCATTGTCAATTTAAGGCAAATATGGTATGGAATGCCAAAATTCCAAAAGTAAGATTACCATTCATCATTTGCACAGAAAGCAAACTTCTGCCACCTCAGAAAGTTGCAATAACACATTTGCACAAAATCAGCGGTAAACAAAGTGCAGCCTCAGTTTTCTTACCATTCATCATTTGATTGGCAAAGCTGACTAAACTATCAGATTATTTTACTCATTCAAGCTATGTTTATTTTGTGACTTTTATCTTTATTCCCTAAAAGGCATTTCCAATTCCAACTGCCAAAAATCTTGAATTCAGTTTTTCCCTTGTTCTATATTTTATGTGAAAATATAAAAGTTTATCTTGTAAGAAAAATATAGGCTTATCTTAGTACAATTGCATATGGTGTGTCTGCCCCTTTATTCTTTCACGACGACACAAACCTGAGTCATTCAATGAAAAAGAAAGGTCTCCTAACCAACTCTTTTGGCAATATAAATTCACCAGTGCCAAATGAACAAGAAAGCATCAAGGAGAATCTCTCTTCCAGAATTAAGTTAATTGGCATCAAATTACAGACTTCAAGCAAGAAACCATGAACAGCCAACTTTCCAATCACATCATTGGGATCACTACAGGAAGCATAGCAGCGAATTTCCTCGAAAAATATTCGAGAAAAACGTTGCAGGATACTCATTTGAATGGAAGTAATTCCCAAATTCAACAGAGTAAGTATATGCACCAGCAATCAATAACTTCTATCATCTGTATATTTATATCATATGCAATTCCTTATGTGCTGATTACGCCGATTATTTGCAGGTAAGAATGAGTTGGTGATCAGTAGGAAGAAGAAAACCAAAGCAAAATGTGACAATTTTGCGCAAGGAATCCGAGAGCACAGTAAGTTTACTTCCTCCTTCGCTTCTAATTTTCCAATCAGGAAATCAAAACTATATCTGCAAATTAACTTCAACACAAAAATTGAAAGTACTTTCTTTAATCTGTGCTTTTCAATTGCCATTTTTGCAGTTCGATTAGCGCCAAAGCTGACAGAAACATTGAAGGGGAAGTTGAGTTTAGGAGCAAGAATTGTTCAAGTAGGTGGGGTGGAGAAGGTTTTCAAGAAGCTATTATGTGTTAAAGATGAGGAAGAAAAGCTGTTAAGAGCTTCTCAATGCTATTTATCAACCACAAATGGTCCAATTGCAGGTCTCCTTTTCATTTCAACTGAAAGGCTTGCTTTCTGCAGTGAAAGATCAATCAAGATTGTTTCTCCAACAGGAAAGCCACTCAGAATCTACTACAAGGTTTCCATCCCACTAAAAAAGATAACAAAAGCCAACACGAGCCAGAATGGGAAGAAACCATCCCAGAAGTACATAGAAGTAGTAACCGAAGACAATTTCGAGTTTTGGTTTATGGGATTCTTAAATCATCGAAAAACTTTGAAATGTCTGCAGCGGGTGATCATTACATCTCAAGATCATGATCAGTAACTATCATATATAAGATGTATATATTGTAAAGGAAAGAATGTTTTGAGGTTGTAATTAAGACTTTAAGCAGTCAGTATGTATTAGAAATTAGAATCATAATTTCTGATGATTTTGAAAACGGTGAGTTCCTGTCCCGGAGAACAATTAATGTAATAGTGGTATATATATATATATATATATATATAGAGAGAGAGAGAGAGAGAGAGAGAGAGAGAGAGAACATCAATATCTGCAATGTTATCCGCGACGGTTTGAGGAAAAGAATTTCTTTATTTCTGTATATTTGTGTTACAGAATAGTAGAAATTTACAGCAGCTCCAATTCTTAAAGTACTTAAGCCCTCCTAGATTTTTCATTTCAAACTCGAATTCCAATTGTTCTTGAATTGTTGCAATTTCTTCTGCATCATCTCCTGTAATAATCATAACATCAACTTAGACAATTAGAGCTATAATTTTGCCTCTTTGATGTTTCAGAAACAGTGTGATCCAAATTGCACTGCTGAAAGGCATATTTCTTCATTGCTAAACTTAGCCTACCGAACCAAGCTCGAGTAGATAGCTTTAATCCTTATGGAGCCTTTTGAAGTTTACACACGGTCTTCCCACAGTTTCCCAAATATCCAGGTGGAATCTCCATATATATAGATTTCTTCCTCAAGGCGGTCACTGTGGAGGAAAACATTTTTTTTACTTCAAATTGATGCAAGCGATAATATATAGCACTTATTGTGTTCATTTTTGCTGCCGGCAAGAAAGTTTTTTTGTAATCAATCCTGTAGGTATCGGTATATCCCTTAGCCATCAACCTTATTGCTCAATGGATCCATCGGCTTTGTAATTGATGGAAAAAAACATTTGCATTCCTCTTCTTCCTATTTGACGAGTAAGTACTCAAGTCTTATTGATAAGCCTTGTCGTTAGACTCTCAAATACAGTAAAAGTACCGTTTAAAACCTACAAATAAGATGCTAAGAAAATATAGCACAGTAGAAGATAGGGTTAATCCACATAAACAGTGAATTATATTCAATTTCCATATTAATGTAAACTAACCAAATTGTTGACTAGTAGTCACATTTGTGTCTCTTAAGAGACCTTAATATTGTCACGTAATTATAGACAATAGCAATTAAAACAATAATTAAATGAAATACTTAGAAAGATATCAAATAATGAGAGAAATTTTGGTATTCTGTAATCCACCTTAATCCATGCATGCAATCATAAACCTCTTTAAATTGTCTAATTACTTATGCCGGTTCAGTTATAGTGTTACCGCAAGTCCCCGCAAATAAACCAATTCTCCCTTAGTTTCTCGATAACCTCCCTCGAGTCCCCGCAAATGAGTTATTTATGTAATTATGTTAACTAACAGACCGTGAGTCCCCGCAAACCTTATTAATTAACAATAGAAGCATTAAGAACTAGAACCCAAAACTAATAGCTCCTACTCACGATGCAATAAGAATTATCACCCAGTTAATCATGTACTACTTAGCCGGTAGTTGTGCCACTCACTAACTCTACCAGATTAGACTAATAAAATCTTAGTAATTAGACATATAAATACAGGCAATTTAGAAACATAGTTAATCAGACTTTAAATTCACGCTTGGGTTTCATACATGCATGGATTATGGCTTCTTTACATAATACCAGAACTAGGAAATTAGCTACTCATAGTAAAACACGTAAAACAAATAAATATAAAAGACTTCATTAAAAGAGAAAAGAGAAAATTGTACAGTATAGCAATAAATTGCAATCCGGCAACAGACGCTTTGGCCAAATGGTAGCCTGCACCGTTGGAAACTCCAAAATAGAGATCGAACAGAACAGAACAGAACTAAACGAAAATTATCTTGAACTAATAATATTCAATGGAATGAAACTGTATCTAGCGGTAGAAGCGTGAAAATAAGTGTGCATTTTCTTACACGAAAATCCCCAAATATATAGGGGAAAAATCTACTCACAAAAGGAATAAAATCACAATCCTTATCAATTGAGGAAATATCTTCAAATAGGGAAACTACCATCATGGAAATCAGAATTGGATTCTCTTTCTTACAATTGAAGTCTCCTTAAATCAGATAACTTTGAGATTTCCTTTTCTTCTTCAACCTCTGAATTCTTTTCCTTAACGGAATTAATTTTTGCTTCTTGTACCCCATGTTGGATCGGCAATCGCTTCCTCGGATTTCCTTCTTGCTAAGCCCCCAATTTGTGTGGGCTTTCGGGTGCTGACTCCTTTGATCCAAATCCTCTGATTTTGGTGCATTCCCTTCTTCCTTGGCTTGTTCTCCAAATCTACAATCAAACACTAAAAATTTGGGCAAAAGCCCGTGAGAATTGCCATAAGAAGTGCTAAAATAAACCACCTAAAAGGTGCAGATCACTTATTAGAGATTACTCTTAAAGGAGTAGCATGTTACTCTTGACGCACTAGCATTATACTACTCTTGAAAGAGCATGCTAATCTTGTAAAGTTTGAAGAGCAAAGTTGATAAGTAAGGGCTGAACTCAAGCTACAGGTGTGATATATCATCCTAGCCCTGTAGTTTAAGCATATCACTCTCAATTTATGATAGTATTGATACTAGAAAGATAAAATTAAAAAACTAGACATACTATTGAATGTGCGCATGTCCAAACTTTCTCAAAAATCTTGTCGCATTTATAAACCAGTTTTATATGAGTTTTTGCGATAAATAAATGTTACTCCATCCAAAGCAATTTTTAAAAATTCACCAATCTATGTATGTATGTGTATATATGTGTGTGTGTGTGTGTGTGTGTATGCGTGTGTGTGTATTTTTGGTTAAACAGCCCTGGGGCTGGCGGGCAAAGCACCCAGTTTTATTGCATTGCCTGAAAGATTACACTGGTGTCTTGTGAAAGAAAAAAGGTAAAAACCTCTAGCTAAGCCCTGAGATAAGGAAAACACTAAGAGTGCAAAGAGACTATCCCCGCAATGTGCCTAGGCAAGGACAAGTGCTGGAGAAAGGATGTTGCCATCGTTGAGCTTGCTAGTTTTGCAAGGTAGTCCGCCACCACGTTGCCCTCCCTGAGTACGTGGGAAATGTGATACGAATGAAATTGGTCAACAGTGGACCAAGTCAGTCCGCAACTGCCACACCGCAAGGACCAATTCATCATGCACATTTGCTATTTTTAGTCATTCCTTATTTTTGCATTTTTTTGTTCATGATTTGTTAGGAGCTTTTCCAGGATTGACGGGAGTTGTTGAGCCTAATTTCTGGGGAAGCAAGTTAGACAGCACCAGTATAAATAGCCATGCATCCCATGTAATCAACCATCAAAATTAATCCATAAGCTTTTGCTTCAGTTTTTCTCTTCTTTCCTATTTCCCGATCGGTGCTCTTTCTGAGTTCCTATCAAAGTGGTATCCGAGCCTTTCTTCCATGGATACACGTGGGAAGTCCAACGCCAAATTCAAGAACGATGTTAGTTAGTCATTAGCCTGACATGAGTCCTCTTTTGATCAACTCCATGAGACCATGCAGTCAGTTTTAACCCAGCTAAACAATCTCAGCCACCATGTTGACAGGCTTCAAAACCGAGCTCCCCGCCAACCTCCCGTCGATTTTAGTCCCTCCTCCCCCCGCCCCCCCCCCCCCCCCCCCCCCCCCCCCCCCCCCCCCCGCCCCGGTCCCCCAGATTTTTCAAACAACCCGAATCTCCTGGTTCCCCGCTTCTCTGGTGAGGATCCCACAGGCTGGATCTACCAAAGCTGAGCAATGTTTTGCTTATGCCGCCACCACAACTGACCGAGACTACCCTTGGAATCGTTCCACCCTGATGGAGATGCTCTTGAATGGCATCATTGCATTGCTAAACGAAGGTATCCTCTACTGATAGGTGTCCTTTAGCTGCTGAATTTTAGAGCATATTTGTGTCAAATCTCACGGGTATGTGCTAGTTTTTGTAAGATAAATGCAGGTTTTAGGAAGAAGAACAATTAGAGAAGGCAGGATGCAAAAGAGGATGAAAAGAAGCTCAATAGCCCAAAGAAGCAATGAAGGGAGGCATTATTCATGTCATGCATGCAAGAGGAACAAGTAGGTCAAAAGTGAAGAAGCCCAATTACAATGAACAAGTCCAGCCCGCAAAGAGCAATTAGAATGGAATCTGGATTCTCTAATTATCAGCATGGATGCTGCGCATGGAATTGTTTCCTAATATATTTTTCCTTCTTTGTTTTGGAGATTAATTTTAGTAGTGTCCTACATGGAAAAGAATTTTAGTAGTTTACTATTTTTGAATTAGTTTATACTCTCCATTCTACACCTATTTATAGGGATAGAAGGGAGAGAACAAGGGGATGTTTTTTTGGAGAAATAGAGTTTTATCAGATATTTTGATAGCTAGTTCAGATTTTAGAGCAGTAGTTTTCGGTTCTTGCGTTTTGAGAAGTTCTGCCCAGAGGAGGTCCCGTTTGCCCAAACGGGTGGTAGCATACTCTGAGATTATTTTCAGATCGTAAATCAAGTATTTATTTCTTATTTATTTGATTCTTTTCCACTATTTTCAGTATGAATCATATAATAATTATGTGCGTAGTTAATTTGACTATGAGTAGCTAAACTATTTATTCCGGCATAATGTAATAGCAATTAATCCGGGCATGTTATGAAACCGAATTGTTCTTAAATTAAATTGCATGTGTTCCTTCTTATTCTCTGCTCAGAACGTTGATTACTGATATTTAATTAAGATTGATCACTTTAGTTGAATTAGGTAGAGCCAATTAATTCCCAGTTAAATAACATAATATTTATTGGGCAAGATTAATTAGTGGTAAAGTTACCTTCAGGTAATAGAGAATAAGGGGTTAGTAATTCTTAGATGTTAATTCAGTAAGAATAACTAAAATCGGATTTCCCTAGATCTTAAGGCTGTTAACTTGGTTAATAGGTGTCGATGCCTTACGGCCTGTTCCTTGTTAATTAGAGTAGCAATTATGTCTGTGCGGATTCACGGTAATTGTCGATAAAGTAAGGGGAGATTGGGTTATGTCTGTGCGGATTCACGGTAATCTATAACTGATTGATGACATGCTATTTAATATATTATTGAGTTGATGATTAACATGCACGTGATTATTGTGATTTACATATTGTTGGAATACTTTATTACATTAATTCAACTCTTTTTCTTAATTTAAGTTTGTTATTTAGTTTTTAATAATCTTTTACAAAGTCTCTTTGAGCACAAAAGGTGGTTGCGAACCAAAACTGTTTGGAATTTAATAGGTTTTGTGATTTTAAGCAGTCCGTTCCCTGTGGGATCGACCCTGTTATCATTGTGCTACTTATAGCTATTTGTCGCAAGTTTATACAGTACTTTTACTGTATTTGATAGGGCTAATGATGGTCCTACCATCTACCATCTAGCAATTGGGCAGAGTTCACGACTGCCCTCTTGGTTCGCTTCAGACCGACAGAGTTCGAAAATCCCTCTGAGGTCATCACAAGGCTTCAACAGTCCACAACTGTTGTTTCCTATCAAACGGCGTTTGAACGACTTGCCAACCGACTCGAAGATGTCCCAGAATCCTTCCTTGTTGAGAGCTTCGTTGCCGGACTCATGGACGAGGTAAATTTGGCGTTAAAGTCTGTCACCCTACCACCGTCGCTGCGGTCATAGCCCTTGCCCGACTCTATGAGGAGCATGTTATCGCCACTAAAAAAACACCCCGTACCGTCAACACCCCACAAACACTCCACCCACCACCACCTCCGCTACCACACCCCAGCCTGATCTCGGCACCTATTATTTCCGGCGGTTGTTCTCTGATGACGCCACTACCCGATAGAACAAAGGGCTCTATTACTACTGTGACGAGCGTTGCGTCAAAGGGCACAAATGCTTGAAACCTCAATTCTTTATGATCGAGGACTCATCAATCGAGGATTCCGAGGGGCAAGACCAACCTGATCTAGAGCTCGATTCAACAGACCCCGCCCTAGAGATTTTGTTCCATGCAATCTCGGGATCAGCGCACCCCCGCACTCTACAACTCATCGGAACCCTCCGCAACACCAAGGTCAGGGTGCTAGTCGACGGCGGCAGCACTCACAACTTCATCGACAAATTCTTGGTCGATAGGCTTCATTTACCAATCCAGCGAGAGAAACAATTTGATGAGGAAATCCAATGCTAAAACAACACAAGTTATGAGTCAGAATCCACGAAGACAAAGGAAAGCTTCAATGACCTTAATGAGAAGGAAATGAAGATTACAAGAGTTACCCGACTCGCCATCAAAGTGGAAATGGTGGCAATGGTGAATACTAATCATCCCAACTAAGGCAATGGTAGAAATCGTATTTCCAAGTTGTGGAAATGGTGGAAATGGTAACTACTAGTCTTTCCAATAAAGAATGGAGATTTCATAAAGTTCGAAGAATTTTAGAAGTGAAATATTTTTTGATCTTCTGAAATGATTCTAGAAGCTTCCAGAAGATTCCAGAAGCTTCCTTCATCTACATCATCATGCTACATCAATTGGGCCAAATCCATCAAGTTCACTCCATGAACCCACATTCAGCCAAGCCCAAGCCCAAGCCCAAGGAGAAGCAATTCGCAATTAGGGTTAGGGTTAGGAAGAGAATTAAGGTTTTATGCATGTTATCTAATTCTCTTCATAGTTTCCTCTTTTCTTTTCTCCTTTATTTTTCGGTTTTTCCTTTTCTTTAAAGGTAAAATATGAATTTTTTCCTTCCTTTTTCTTGTGAGAATTTCGTGCATTGCTTACCTTAAAGCAGCCAAAATTTTTCCTTCTTTTCTTTTACTTTTTCAGCAAGTAAGTTCATTTTTCTTGCTGATTTTTGTGGGTTACTTAATCTCTTGATTAAGTTCCAATTTTGTGTTTTCTTTCCTTATTTTCTTGTGTAAATTCTGTGCTCCCTATACCTATAAATAGGGGTGCTGCACTTCATAATTCTACCATGATTAATTGAATGAAAGTTTATACTTTATTATTCACTCTTCTTTATTTTGACTTAAGTAATTTGCATGCTTGTTAATTGCTAAAGTACCGAAACTATAGGCTAATTAGATAATTGCTCTATCTAATTACATGGTTTGTTTTGCCTCTAGAATTCATCACTTGGTTCAAATTGCGTGTTTAATTTAACTTGTTAAATTAGTAGTTTGCTGAATCCACGGGTAAAGATTCTAGAGTTTTGAGAGTTGGGTCTTGCATACAGACTGTCCTTGGAAATTTTTCGCATTGAGTTCTTGTTTTCACAAGTTGGAATCAAGGGTTCACATCACAATTTCAGGTAACCATCGCGAACAGTGACAAACTCGCATGCACGAGACTCTGCAAAAATCTCCGACTGGCTATCCAAGGCATCACCATTACCGTTGATTTTTATGTCTTGCCGGTTGCCACCTGTAATCTCGTGCTCGGCATCCAGTGGCTTCAGAATTTAGGACCAGTGGAGACGGACTTTCGAGAACTCACCATCGACGGAAGTCACCGGAAATTGAATGGTGTTCGACCCACGCCTCCCAAGCCACTTGCTAGCAACGATGAATCCGTAATTGGGTTCAGCTTATTTGCTACATGTTACTCTATCCAATAACCCACCCACCCACCATTTCCTCGACCCACAAATCCCTTTAAATCAACAAAACCAATTACACCCACAAACCCATATCAGCTCACAACCCAACCTAGCCTATGATGTAGGATTATTTTAGTCCAACTAAAACATTCAATGATTTGATTTTAAATCTAAATAAAATACAATAATTCTCATAGCCAATATTGCAATACCTGCTTTATTTATTAGCTATAATTATTTATTTCATATTAATTTATCAGTCTACTTAGTTTAGACCATATATATTCTAAATATATATTTAACTTGATATCATATATATCATATGTCTAAATTTCAAAATAGAGAGATAAATATCCATTTCATTTGTACTACAAAAGAAATTCAACAATTTCTTTGATTCCAAGTACAAACTTTTGTAGTCATTTTTCAATCACTTTTGCTTATTTGAATCAATGATTGCTCACATCATTTTGAATGACTGAACTATCATATATTATTCTTTATCTGATAAGAATAACGATTTACTGCATATTCAAATAAAATTTGAACATTTGCCAACTAAGATTGCAAATTAAATTTCAAATCTCACTATGTATCACTTAAGATACTTAAGCAAGAAAATTTAACCATTTGCCTATGTCAACAATTTAGAATTAAACGTTTTCCTGATATAAATCTTATATCATTCAAAACTTAATGCTTACCATAAACATTCCAATTGTCTATACATTATCTTAGCCATAAAAGCAAATTAGCCAAATAACTTTATATTGAGAGACATTCTCAAAATTTATGCCAACCGATAATCAAGAAAATTTAGGCCATCTACTTAGTAAATTCTAAAAGAATACTCATATAATTCCACAACATAAATATTAAATAAATAAATCAGAATATTTTATTTATGCATTTAACAAAACCAAAGTATAAAAGATATGGATAATGAATAAATTTTGGTTTTGCTCCCACTATTTTGTTCAAATCAATAACCCTTAAATATTGATTCGAGAATTATTTGATAATTCTTAGTGGGCTAGGATCTCCATTAATTATTTTGACCTTGATAAATACCAACAAATCAAAATAATGTCATAAGGTAGATAATTTCCCTATCAATTGCAACTATTGCAACTCCCAGATCATTACGTTACCAATCATTGGTATACACAATATATGTGTCACCTAATCCTTACCTCAAAATATATAACCTTGATAAAAACCAACATATTATATATTTTGTTAAGTCAGACCCATTATCTAAAACAAATAACTCATTAATGATTGAACAACCTTGGAAAAATGCAACAAGTTATTCGCATGAAAACAGTTAGTTCGCTATAATAATGGAAGGCAAAATATAAAATATGATTATTCTCAAAATTTTATATTTCAATAATTAAATCCATTTTACGGAGATCGCATCTCAAAACCCAAAAAATATATTATCGATAGAACAACCTGGATAAAAATCAACAAGTTAATTCCAACAATAATATCATAATTTGCTACGTTAATGGGGCAACAACTTAAGGGATTTTATTTTAAACAATTATAAAATTGCATCAATTATACGCAACATATAAATAATTGACAAATTTGGCATACCATATGCAATCATATAACTCAGTAAAGGAACAAATTATCACATCAAATATTTAATTAAATGTTGCATATAAACATGTAATTAAATTAAGCATATTTAATATCTAATCATGGATCTATGTGTATACTTATTTCTAATCCAATTAGAAATAACATTATTCTCGAACTATTTTGAGAAGTCATTAGGTGTTTTTCTTCAATTAAATCTAAATAAAATAGGTTGAGAGTTAAAATTAAAATTTCCAAAATTTAAATTAAACTCTCATGGTTTTAAAACTTGTTTCTCCCACTTTTTGATTTAATCAAAAAGTATTTTGGAATTTAACTTAGAACCTTTTCCATAATATTAATCCAATTAAAATATGGAACTTTTCTAAATAAAACACCTCTCAAAATTTTAAATCCAATTTAAAATTTACGGGTTTCCAAAATAAAGTCAATACCTCAATCCAATTGATAATTGACAAATTCACAAGATTTTCAATCAAAATTACAATCTTATTATTCAAAAAATGTAAAAAGTAATTTTGACTTAACACTTATGAAATTGGATGACATTTAAATTATTAATTTCCAAAATCAATAAATTCCTAAATTCCAATCCAATTGAAATTTATTAATGACCTTCAAATTAAAATTAGCCCGTAATTTAAATTTGAAATACTTTGAAATCTTCTAAATCTAATTTAGAAAATTTAAACATTATAAAACAATCAAAATTTTTTTTTTTTTTGAAATGATAAAACAATCAAATTAATCATTAGTTATATCTTAAGCCAATTAAAATATAACACTTAATTTAATTTATTTTATAATTAAAATTCTTTTGTAAAATAATTTTACAACAAGAAAATCAAATTTAAATATTTAAAACACAACCCAATAATTAAATCTTATCAAATAATATTTGAAAATTTGGACCCAGTCCATGAATTTAAAATAGGCTGAAATTTTATTTATTAAGACTGATCTGATCTTAGAACACAGCCCAAAGAAAATAAATCAAGCTCAAAAAATATAAAATCACATTTTCTTCAGCCAAAACCGTCCAAATGTAAAATTATATTTCAACCCAAAATGCATTCAGGCCAAGCCATGATTTATAAAATTAAGCCCAAAAATTTAATCAGCCCAAAACTGAAAAGCATTAGTTCCGGCCCAGAGTATTAAATGAGATCCAGTCCCTTTTAATTAAAACTGGACCGAGGCCCAAAACAAAATTCACAGAACTGGGCTGTGGCCCTAAACAAATTTGTAAGCCATTTTGTTTTTTTCTTTTCTTTCTTTTTGACAGATTGGGCCGGGGCCCAAGTATCCAGTGGGCTAGGGGAAAACCCTAGCCCAATTCCATTGCAAATCAGGAATGGTTTCCCTTTCCCGTTCTGCGCAGCCTGCGTCTCTGCCCACATTCATCTTCTCCAGCAGCACGAAGCACCGCCAGGAAGGGAAACTGCCGCGACCAGAATTTCTTTAGATCGGGACTGCTGGTTTCTTGGCCGCAAAACCAGAACAAATCTGGTCGCGATCAAGACAAGGCGGTGCACCGTTCTGGTCCCATCGTCAAAGAAAAAATTCAGAGATGCCAATTTTTTATTCTGATTGAAACGGCAAACTCCAAAGCTCCAAGCTTTTCAATGCCATCGCCAACCAAAAAGAAAACATAGACCAAAACAGATCCGAAAACTTCCGACCAAAACGGTGACTTCAGATTCAAAATCAGATCGAAATTGATTCCGTCTACCCGTCAAATGTTGTTTCCGTTTTACCGCCGTTTAGCTTCTCCAATGAAGGAGAAAAGGCTCACAAAAGTTAGAAGGACAAAAAAAAATGGAAAAATATCAAAAGTAATATACAATCTTTATCCTGTTTCAAATGTAGTCCACAATATATTAATTTTGTATCAATTTCAGTCCAATTAACAAAAAAATCTATAAATTTAACTGTCAACCAATTTGACAGTCAGTCAAACCGATTTTGACCATCCCTAAAACCGCCCCCTTCTTTGAAAACCATTTCTCTTTTTTTCTTTTGAAAAATCGAAAACCATTTGTCTCATCCTGGAAAGAAAGGATTTTTAGGCCATCTTCATCGTCAATCATCGGACTGTAGATGTGACGGTATGAGCCCAGAAGTTGATTTGATTTTTGATTTCCGATTCGGTGTGGCCCGTTGCAGAGTTCAACAGATTTGAAAATCAGTACCTGATATGGGCGCATGAGTTTTTCATATGTGGCTTGTATACAAACAAAAGCAGATCCCTGGCTTCACACGACCAGCTCTTCCTCGCCGCTGTCTTGCATTTGCTTCAGATACCCAATCTTCAACCATACTTGACAATTTCTAGCAAAAAATCAAGCAAAAGACAGAGAAACGAGGTATCAGATGACAGAATATCAATGTATTACTGAACTGAAGAAAAAAATTAGCACTAGCTGGCAAGCTACATTTCTTTCCCACCACAAAAGTCAATTACCAGCACCCAATCAACCACTACAATTTTTCAAAAGACAAGTCGATGCATTTCAGCAATAACGCTAGCAGAAGCAATCCTTTTAACAGAGCAAGGGGGGAAAATTGGGGACGAGGACGAGGAGGAGAAAAGGTAGTAGGAGTTGATCCGAGCTTGAATTTGAAGAGCTTAAAGGGTTTATGGATCTGGGATTTGTGTTTTCGGATGAAGATAAAGATTCGAGCTTGGCTTCCATTATTCCTGGGTTGCAGAGACAGAGACTGAGACTGAGACTGAGAAATGCTCCGGTTGAAGAATCTGCAGTCCGATGATTGACGATGAAGATGCTTCGAAGGCAAAGAACAACCAATTGGTGAAATGGAGAGTCTCAGCGACGGGCCACACCGAATCGGAAGTCAAAAATCAAATCAAGTTCTGGGCTCATACCGTCACATCTACAGTCCGATGATTGACGATGAAGATGGCCTAAAAATCGTTTCTTTCCAGGATGAGAGAAATGGTTTTCGATTTTTCAAAAGAAAAAAAAGAGAGATGGTTTTCAAAGAAGGGGGGCGGTTTTAGAAATGATCAAAACCGGGTTTGACTGACGGTCAAATTGGTTGATCGTTAAATTTATAGATTTTCTGTTAATTGGACTGAAATTGATATAAATGAATACATTGTGGACTACATTTGATATTTACTAAAGATTGTGAACTACATTTGAAACAGGGGTAAGATTGTGGACTACTTTTAATATTTTTCCAAAAAAAAATAGATTTTCCAACTTTCATGTGACTGTCCGAAAGCATAAGAAGCAGACTTTTCTCTTGTGAGGTAATGTGTTGTTTGAACTATTCTGGACAATAGTGGTGATATTTTAGAAACCAATTTTTCAGAAAATTACCTTTGATATTGTCCTGGCAGTACAAACCAAACAAAACACTTCTTTCTTTTGTTTTCTAAATCAATATTTCAATTTCGTCATCCCGTAATGCGAGGATGATTTCTCTTAAAATACAATGATTTTCGGAAAATCCAATTTGCAGAAAATCACAACCCCAATTTTAAAACTTTTAAATCAAACTTCTCAAGACCTTGATCAAGAATTATACACAAGAACTATTCATCATCCATGATAATTAAATATCATATATTAAACATAGATAAACAAAGTAGGCTCTGATACCACTGTAAGTTGATCACTCTATGTGCAGCGGAATAAATATAGATTGAATATGTCAAGATCACTTTGTAATCATATGAATAATATAATATACCAGATCAGATGTTACCTCGAAAGCAAATCCATCAGCAATATTTAGGAGATCCACGAACGATATGCATGGAGATGAAACTGATCACGAGCCGCACAATTGTCTGGCCTGACAGCTAGATCACTGTATACAAGATGTTGTTGTTGTATCTCATTCCAATGACTAGGGCTATATATACATATCAGAATGGTATAAACCTATTACCAGTAGGAAACCTAACAAAATAGAAAACTTAACACAAATAAGAAACCATTATTAGATATTTATCAATAACTCCTTATTGTTAATTTATCCAATAAATTAACTCATAATATATCATTTTAACCCAATCAATTATTCTGTGTGTGACCCTTTAAGTTCTTAAAACACGTTGGCAATAAATATAAATTATAATTTCATAATTTAATTGGCTTTAGGACATAAACCCAACACAAAATTGGACTATGTGTATGATAATATCGTCAGCCTCGTTTCCCTGTGTTGATAGAAGTATATATGCATAATTAAAAATTAATTAGTGGAAAAATGTATTAATTAATGTTGTACCACTGTTTAAATCGTACGTGAATTAAATTAATTTTAGCCAGGAAAGCTATGTTGATTCGTTCCGTGTTTAACAAGAATTCCTTTAGGATTTATAGAGCTAGCACCGAATAACTGAGATTTTAAAAAGTATTGTTGGGGTTTCTAATTAAGCAAAAAATTGTTAAATCACTCCAATATTATTGATTCCTTAATTTAGGTGCGTTGTTGTCTCACTTTATTCCTATACCTTCAAAAATAGCTCCTAAATAGTCACAAACTCATCATATTTTGGCAATATATAAGTTAATTTCTGTTATTCATTAGAAGAGTTCAGTACTGCTACAATTGTTTATAAATTATAATGTACAATATTAAGTTATTCTTTCAATAGAACAGGGAGAGTATTAATTTACTACAAGAATGTGAGATTCACACATACTAATCTATTAAGGCAAAAAAATTTAAATAATTTTGTTTGCCCCTTATATTATACTTTGATTGAAACAGATGACCTGCTGGTAAAAAATAATCCAAATGGTGTTTAAATTTGAGTTTGAGATAATTTAGAAACTAAAGTTGTTGGACAAGCATGAAACCATTTTAAGTGGAGAGACCAATTGGAGACGATAGTCCAATCAATGGACAAAATCGTGATTTAACCAAATTAAAAATATTAATTTAAGAAAAAAAAATAAGGAAAAGAAGAAAAGAAAACCTTGGCTTCTTGACCTTCAATGGAAAGCAACTGGGTGAGAAGCAACAATGGCAAGTGATTTTCCAACATCATGCAGCATGTCACGCCTGATGTAAGGCATCATATATAGATTCCCATGTTCGCTGAAGATGGGATCACTGGCAGCATATTCATACTTTGGTTTCCCATCAAACCGCAGTATTTCAAGCATGAAACACCATCCCTTATCAGCTCCACAAATGCAGCCGGATCCACATTCCATTTCGGGTCTAACCCGTCGTATGCATCCATGACCTGTTTCACCAGGCCGTTCGAGTTCAACATCTGGACGCAGTTGTCCATGGATTTTCCTGATCTTCTGAGGAAACGAAGAAGAACTCTGTTCTTGTGGGGCTCCATATGTTCAAGATTCGGGTCGCCGAAATGGTAAGGACCAAAGGAGATGGCCTGAGGCTTGTAGGCATTCTTGTTCAGATTAGTGACATAGGCAGGATTTCGAAAACTTCATCATGCACTGAGATATCACCTGTTGTGATTCTTCCCCGGCCATTTCAGCTGAAAAATGATTAAGATAGTTAATTATAAGTTCATTAATCCTTCTGTATAAACCAAATATATAAGATAGACCGATCCATCGTTAATATTGGATCAACGTTGATTAGCTTGTGATTGAAGTAATGAATTTAGAATAGATTAGTCTACGTTCTAATCTTGCATTAGTGGTTAACTACTTATGCTGCTTTAATTAACTTTTCATTATTTATACACACACATATATATAACAGGGGTCCATGGAATTTTCTTTAGCTGTTGCTTTCCACAATCTGTGTATGGATCTTCAAAAATATATAGCACATACACGAATCACTTGTGAGCTGCATGAAGTTTCCTTTTAGTTATTCCAGATTCGGTCTTTAATATATTTATGCATCACGTACACCACTAGAGAACAATGAGTTAGTAATTTGATTTCTTAATTTTGTGCTGGATTAGTTACTTTTCCTGCTTGCAGATCGAATAATATAGCATCATGCAAGAGTAAATATTCATTTGGTTCCATTAAAATAGTCTACTTTGACAAATGTATAACTTATTATTAGTGTTTGAGCTTCCATGGATCGGCTTCAAATTTGGCAAGCCGGAAGTTTGTAGATTGAACGCTTCTCCCAGTCTTTCTTCTGAGCTTCCATGATTTCTGACAGTTTTCTCGCATTTACCATCATTTGAGATATTACACTAACTTTTGTCAATGAAATAATGGATCAAGAGGATAATTTAGAATATATATATTCCAGTCTTGCGATGAGTAACAATGCTGTTGTACTTTAGTTCTTTACAATATACTATATGTTCCTGAAAGTTGCCTGCTTACTTTACTCGGTGGGTGAGGAAAGAATGTATTAATTTCCAGATGCATGAAGTTGCCTTTCAATTTTGTGGGACTGTTACATACTCCCAACGTTCTTCAATAAATGTTCTCTTCAAAAAAAAAAAAAAAAACATTTATGTCCAAAAATAAGTATTCATTTATGATGGAACACGGTCTGCCGAGCGAGACATGGGAATCGATTAGCTATGGAGCTGACTGTTGTGGATAAGCAATTAAGTACCTGAAAGGGGTGAGAGGAATGCCTCGTTAGCACTCTGAAGATTAAGTTAGTTCTAACTTGAGTGGAAGTGATAAGAGAGTAAGATTGCCTAAGCAAAATCTTGTTTACCTTTTACCATGAGGGGATAGGGGATATTTATAAGGGAGCAGTTCCTTCCTCCCCAGAGCCGGGTTTCTCGAAACCGTTCCAGGAAAGTCGGGATTCGCCCACGAGGCGGTTGAGGGGCTAGATTGTGGGTGTCCAGAGGTGGGAGTGCCCGAGTCGCTCCGAGGTCGCGTACCCGTGATTCTCGAGTCGTGGGTGGCGATGAAGCATGATGGAGTTCACTCACGAAGAACCATTGAGTAAGGAACGTATCTCGGCTCCTCCCATGGCTCATCACAGAGCATTGGGATTTGAGCCTTTGGACTGTTAGTGGTGCTAAAATTGTGGGCTTAACAATTGGGCCCGAGGTTGGGCCTATGCCAAACAGGGTCCACCGATTTACACGTACATTTTATTGCAAAAAATCAAAAACATTCAGGCTCCGTTTGGACAAGTACTTAAAAAACATTTTTATAAAAAAGGATGCCCTTTCAATTACTACTGACTTCCCTCCACTCCGAAGTTTCGTCAAAATGAACTTGAAAATATATATTTTTTTCAATTCAAGAGTTGGAAAAAAAAATTCCTATCCTTCACCTTCATTAAGTGAACTATGGGTAATATTCCGGGAGCGAGGAAAATATTTTTCGGACGAAAGTGAGCGACGCCCTTCCAATTAATATTGGTTGCCTTCATTTTTTCAAAAGGATGCCTTTTTTGTTAATACTGATTGTCCTCCACACTAATTTTTCATCAAAATAAACTCTAAAATATTTTTTTGTTTAAGTTCCAAAGTTGGCAAAAAAATTTCCCATCCGTTGCCGATAATAAATGAGCTACGGGTAATTTTTATGGAGCGAGAAAAATATTTTTCAGACCAAATAGAGCACTGACCTTCTACTTAATACACATTGCCCTCATTTTTTCAAAGGCTGCCCTTTCTGTTAATACCGATTGCTCTCTACCCCAATCTTTCATCAAAATGAACTCTACAGTATTTTTTTTATTTAAGTTCGGGACTTGGGAAAAATATTTCTATCCTTCGCCTTGATTAAGTGAACTATGGGTAATATTTTGGTAGCAAGAAAAATAGTTTTCGGACGAAATTGAGCGTTGCCCTTCCATTTAATACTTGTTGCCCTCATTTTTTTTCAAAGGTTGCCCTTTCTGTTAATACTGATTGCCCTCTACCCCAATTTTGCATAGAAATGAACACTAAAATATTTTTTTATTTAAGTTCGGGACTTGGGAAAAGAATTTCCCATCCTTTGCCTTGAATAAGTGAACTATGGGTAATTTTTTGGGAAAGAGAAAAATATTTTTCGAACCATAGAGAGCGTTGCCCTTCCACTTAATACACATTGCCCTCATTTTTTCTATTAATACTTATTGCTCTACACCCCAATTTTTCATCAAAATGAAATCTAAAATATTTTTTATTTAAGTTAGGGAGTTGGGAAAAAAATTTCTCATGCCGATAATAATTGAGCTATGCGTAATTTACCGGGAGCGAGAAAAATATTTTTTTAGGCCAAATATAGTGTTGCCCCTCCACTTAATACACATTGCCCTCATTTTCTCAAAGACTGCCCTTTCTATTAATACTGATTGCTTTACACCCCAATTTTCATCGAAATGAACTCTAAAAATTTTTTGTTTTTTAAGTTCGGGAGTTGGGAAAAAAAATTAAATATCCTTTGACTATAATAATTGAGCTATGGGTAATTTTATGGGAGCAACAAAAATATTTTTTAGGCCAAATAGAGCGCTGCCTCTCCACTTAATACACATTGCCCACATTTTTTGAAAGGTTGCCCTTTCTGTTGATAATGATTGCCCTCTACCCCAATCTTTCCTCAAAATGAACTCTAAAATATTTTTTATTTAAGTCTGGGACTTGGGAAAAAATTTCCTTTCCTTGCCTTGATTAAGTGAACTATGGGTAATATTTCGGGAGTGAGAAAAATATTTTTCGGATGAAATTGAGCATTGCCCTTCCATTTAATATTTGTTGCCCTCATTTTTTCAAATGATGCCCTTTCTGTAATTGCCCTCTACCCCAATTTTTTTTTTATAGAAATGAACTCTAAAAATTTTTTTATTTAAGTTCGGGACTTGGGAAAAGATTCCCCATCCTTCACCTTGATTAAGTGAACTATGGGTAGTTTTTTGGGAGCGAGAAAAATATTTTTCGAACCACATAGAGCTCTGTCCTTCCACTTAATACACATTGCCCTTATTTTTTCAAAGGTTGCCCTTTCTGTTAATACTTATTGCTCTACAACCCAATTTTCATCAAAATAAACTCTAAAATATTTTTTATTTAAGTTTGGGAGTTGGGGAAAAAATTACATATCCTTGCCGACAATAATTAAGCTGTGTGTAATTTTTCGGGAGTAAGAAAAATATTTTTCATACCAAATACAGCGCTGCCTTTCCACTTAATACACATTGCCCTCATTTTTTCAAAAATTGCCATTTCTATTAATACTTATTGCCCTCCACCCCGAATTTTTCATCAAAAGGAACTATAAAATAATTTTTTTTTTAAGTTTGGGACTTTGGAAAAAATTCCCTATCCTTTGACGATAATAAATGAGCTATGGGTAATTTTTCGGGAACGAGAAAAATCTTTTTTAGACGAAATAGAGCACTGCCCTTCCACTTAATACACATTGCCCTCATTTTTTCAAAGGCTGCCTTTTTTGTTAATACTGATTGCCCTCCATCCCAATCTTTCATCAAAATTAGCTCTAAAATATTTTTTATTTACGTTCGGGACTTCGGAAAAAAATTTCCTATCCTTCGCCTTGATTAAGTGAACTATGGGTAATATTACGGGAGCGAGAAAAATATTTTTCGGATGAAATTAAGCGTTGTCCTTCCACTTAATACTGGTTGCCCTCATTTTTTCAAAGGCTACCTTTTTTGTTAATACTAATTGCCCTCTACCCCATTTTTTATTTTTTATTTTTATTGAAATGAACTCTAAAATATTTTTTATTTAAGTTTGGGACTTGGGAAAAAAATTTCTCATCCTTCGGAGCACATAGAACGCTGCCCTTCCACTTAATACACATTGCCCTCATTTTTTCAAAGGCTGCCGTTTCTGTTAATACACATTGCCCTCGTTGTGATTGATTTAACTGCACCTTAAGTTAATTTAGGCAACTGGACTATAGAGGCTCCCAATAATTCTTAGATTAATTTAAACATAGTAAGAGATGTTGAGGAGTAGAAATGTACTATTGCAAGAAAATAAAGAAATAAGAGATAGAAGTTTCGCAGCTCCTGCTCCCGGACATTAGTGCTAAACTATACAAGTTTCACATATCATAAAAAAAATAAAAAAATAAAAAATTACAAAAGAAGAAAAAACTCAAAAAACTAAGACTTGTATTGAAAAACTCCCGTGAGAATATTTATGTGTTGAAGTGCCCAATCGCTAGTGTTGTTTGGAGACTTTTCTTGATTGAAAAGCTTGGGATCTCCTTCTCGGCTCCGCTGCAATTTAGGGATTTTTTCGAACATGCTCCAACGGCGGCAGGGATTATCATTGAGATCTCTACCATGTTGAGAGGCATTCATTGGGTGTATGTATTCAAGATAATTGCAGCTAAAGATGACATTCTTGCCGCCTCAGGCCTCCTGCCTACGTTACAAACATCACGACCTTCCATGCCAAAGCTAGTTAGCTGGGAATTTCCCCGCCGCGAGGTAAAGATGAATATTGAGGTTTCATCATTGGGCTCTCTGGGAGGGACGGAAAGTGGAATGATTATTCGCGATCATACTGGCCGCTTTCTTTATGCAGCAGGGAAATATTTAGGAATGACAACAAACTCCCTTGCTGAATCTGAATGTTTGGCTCTCTACTATGGACTGCAAACTTGGATAAAGGCTACTCCAATGCGCAGATTGAGACTGTTGGGGCATCTCCTCAAATTCCTAATACAATTAGTATTGAGTCAAGCTTTCTAATCATGAATAGATTAGGAAACTAAGCCCAATAGGGTTTGTCTAGCTTTATTATAAATAGACGTTGTTTGTAATAGACTAGATGTAGTTGTCAGAGCAGAGAGCAGTAGACAGATCTCATTCTAGACAAAGAGGGTGCTAGAGAGAATTGTAGAGGGGAAGGGTAGAATAGAATTGAGGGTAAAGATGTTAACTCTTCTATTCTGTAATTCTCTATTTGTTTGGAATAGTGCGTATTCCCGTGGATTAAACTACGTTAAATTGTTGTGTTTTCTTTTCTGTTTTCAATTCCGTTGTGGTGTCTTGTTGGAATATTTCTTCCAACAAGTGATTTAAAGATCCTGAGGGGGTGTTTTTCCTAACAAGTGGTATCAGAGCTAGTAACCAGAAAAAGGAAGACTAGAGATAGGATAGGATCGGAGAAGGTGCAGAAAAGAAAAAATTGGCAACGCCGTTAGTTTGAATGCAGCAAAAAGATTCTAATGGCTGCTGCACGTTTCTTGTTGTTGCTGCGCGCAGGGATCTGAGCGAGAGAGAAGAAGAGTTGCCGCTTGAAGAAGGAAAGTCGACGCAACATTTTTTGGTAGGGAATAGCCGTCGATTGATTGAAGAATTGCTGTTCTCTAATTGGAATAGAGTAGGTTTGTTCCAAAATTGTGGGCCTAAGGTATTGAGAGTTAAGAAAATCAAGTGGTTTGGTTTTTTTTTTGGGTGGATCAAACATTAAGTTTGGATTGTTGTTTGATTTGTTTGTGGGCCCAAGTTAATTTGAAGATCCAAGATCAAAGTATTTTGAACTTGACGTGGGGTCGGCAGGTGTTGAGAAGAAAAGCAAATTTCTTGGGCCTGTTCTTTTTGTTTCGTTTTGAAAACGGTTTTGGTTTCAACAGTAAATTTAATATATTTTAATCATATTTCATCATTTTCAATATAATTTTTTACTATTCAGCATCTACTTTTTACATTTTCAATACACTTTTTACATTATAAAATTATTTTCCAAAACTTGTTTTCAAAACCGTTTTCAAAATGTTCAAAAAGAACAGGCCCTTGAGGTTTGCGCGTTTGGGTTGAAGCCTAAGGCTTTGTTATTGTGAGATTTTTTTTTTTTGGTTCAAGTGATTTAAGGTTATTTGGATCAATTTAAGCATGTCTGAGAAGAATTTGAAACTTCACTCTTCGATGGGAAGACGGATTTTACGATGTGGCAATGCACGATTCAAGATTTACTTGTGCGGGATAATCTTATTTTGGCACTTGAAGATAAGAAGCCCAAAGGGATGAGTGATAGAACTTAGGATACAATGAAGAAGCAAGCAGTTAGTACGATTCGACTTGCACTTGCTCCGGAAATTAAATACAGTGTTCTGAAGGAGAAGACACCGAAGAGAATCTGGGACAAGCTAGAGAGTATTTATGCGTCGAAGTCACTAACGAATAGGTTGTGCATGAAGATGGACCTCTACACCTTAAAGATGAATGAAGGAGGGAATTTTCATGATCATGTGAATGGGTTTAATCAGCTAGTATGCCGACTTCAAAACACGGGAGAGGAAGTCGAAGATGAAGAGCAGGCTTTGTTGTTGTTGTCTTCTTTGCCATTGTCTTATAAACCGGTTGTGCAAACAATGCTTGTTGGGAGAACAAGCTTGACACTTGATGATGTAGTTACACAGCTAAGGGAGAATGAGAAGATTATGGGAAAGAATACTACGCCGGAGGTTGATGAAGCACTAGCTGTTACAGAGAGTTCGAATCGAGGGAGGAGTCGTTCGCGAGGTAGGAGTGACGTTCGTGGAAGATCTCGGCCGAGAGACTACAGTAATTTAGAGTGTTATTACTATGGAGAGAAGGGTCACATCCAATATGCTTACCCTGTCATGAAAGAGGATTTGAAGAGTTTGAGGGAGATGAAGAAGAAGGGCAAAGAGAAGATTGACGACTCTACTAATGCAAATGTTGTGTATAATGATGATGATTTGTTGATGATGAAGGATACTGAGTCAAGCAACTCAGGTTGGGTGATGGATTGTGCAGCCTCTGCACACATATGTAGAAATAGATCTTGTTTTGATACTTTGCAGGTTGATGGAGATCTTGGACACATCGTTGTGGGGAATGGTCAGAAGATAAATATTGAGGGTGTCGGTACCACACTTATCAAGACTCACAATGGTGCTATGAGAAAATTGACTGATGTGAAATATGTGCCTACTTGTGCTGATAACATAATTTCGCTGGGAAGATTATGTTCTCGTGGGTATAGATTTACAGGTGATGGAGATTTCTGCAAAGTATTCAAAGGAGATGAGTTGATTCTACAAGGGACGAGGAGTATGTTGGTGATTCGAAGAATTGGTCTTGTGCTGAGTTTGGCATTCAAAAGGAGGAGTTGAAGCCGAAAAAGAAGAAACAAGTCTCATTTTCAGATGATGTTATTGTACATAAGACTTTGAGTCGAGGGAGGATTTGTTAGGGTATTTCCTCAAATTCCTAATACAATTAGTATTGGGCCAGGCTTTCTAAGCCTGAATAGATTAGGAAACTAAGCCCAATATGGTTTGTCTATCTTTATTATAAATAGACGTTGTTTGTAATAGACTAGAGGCAATGGTCAGAGCAGAGAGTAATAGACAGATCTCATTCTAGACAGAGAGGGTGCTAGAGAAAATTGTAGAGGGGAAGGGTAGAATAGAATTGAGGGCAAAGATGTTATTTCTTCTATTCTGTAATTCTCTGTTTATTTGGAATAGTGCGTATTCTCGTGAATTAAACCACGTTAAATTGTTGTATTTTCTTTTCTGTTTTCAATTCCGCTGCGGTGTCTTGTTAGAATATTTCTTCTAACAAGTAGTTTAAAGATCCTGAGGGGGTGTTTTTCTTAACAGAGACAGACTTCAATCAGGCTGCCATTCCGTATCTTAGGCCTTAATGTATTATTGCTGCTACACTCTCTTTAATCTTCAATAAAAGGATTCTGCTCGATTAATTCACAAAAGAGAATATATATGTGTTGGCTGAAAAGCAAGTCAACGAGGCATTAAACAGGAAAGTTCATCACTGATTCACTATATATATGCTCTAATATCAAGTCTAATAAAATTCTCACAGTGACCTCGTGATTGAATCTGCTTCCTACATTAAATTTGTAAACACAGAAGTTGACACAACAGTCCAATTATAAGTGTATCTGAACTTAATGCTACAAGAACTAATCAAATCTAGAAACTTTTAAAAGCTTATTCTTTTACGGAAGGACAAAAGGAGAAGCAAATTATAGAAACTCATGACTCTTTGGCTTTGTTTGTTTCCCATGGAATTGGGGTGTAGAATTGGAATTGGACCTTTAATTCCAATTCTAGCGTTTGTTTGTGTAATAATTCTAAAAATTGAAATTGAATTTCAAATTCCAAATGACTCCAATTCCGCAAAACCAATTCTTTAGTTGGACTAAAGAAATCTAATTCAAATTGTATACTATGTATTGTGTGCTTGTGTGCTGTGTGTGTGTGTTTTTTCTTACCCTTTTGTGAGTCATATGTGTGTGTAAGTGTGTGATGTGTGTGCGCATGCGTGGGGAGTGTGTGTATGTGTGTTATATATATATATATATATATATATATATATATATGTGTGTGTGTGTGTGCGCGCGCGCTCTTAGCTTTTATTTTTTCCAGTTTTTTTAATGAATGTTTTTATTTTATTTGAATTTTTTGCAGCCCAAATTTGTACATGTTAGTCTTTCTTTTTTTTCATCCTTGCGTTTGGGCAAGTATTTTAAGAAAATATTTAAAACGTATTTTAACTAGTACCTCATAAATTTTAATTTTTATTTTTTCATAATGCATTTAATGATCTAGAATTATATTTTAATATATACAAAATATAATGACATTTTATATTTTCTTAAATAAAATAATTAAAACTAGAGTGAACTGACAAAAATATCATTTTACTTTTTCAAAATCTCCCGTTTGGTCACTAAATTTTTTTTCCCTAACAATGTCACCATACTTTCAAAAATTGGCCACAAATGTCATTTTGGGTTATGTTTGACAGAATGGCCATCACATGCTTGTCATGTGCAATGTTTCAAGGGTATTTATGTTTTTTTACTTTTATTTATTTAGTTATTTTCCTTCTTCCCTAACTGTTCATCTCCCTCCTCCTCTTCCCTTCAAAACTTCCTCCTCCGCCTCCCTCCTTCCTCCCTCTTACGGAAGATGAAGCTTTGTATTTTAATAAAACCTTTGGGGTTTTTTTATATTTGCCACTGTACTAAATTTTTTTGTTGATGCAAATGCAAAAATCTGGAATTACATTACAGTCACTAGAATCTTCATCTTGCCCGATCAATCAATCTGTATTCAACCAGTTGTCGTAGAGTCTGTATTTTTGGCAGTAGAGTGAACTGCCAATCTTCAAACTTTTTTCTTTTTTTTTTTCCCATTTTGGTTTCTGAAGAAATCGTTTTCTGAACTCCACGCTGAGGCTGCGGTTCCGTCCAGTTCTGCAGCACCTGCAGTAAATCCATTCTTCATCATGCTTATTGGACTTTTTTTTTTTTTTTCCCATCTCTTCTTCTTCTTCTTTTGGGTTTGTGATTCATTCGTTTAAAAATTATATATTTCTTTAAAGATACTTGAAAAATGAATAGATATTATCTTTTTCTGTTCTCTTCTCGTTGTTTGATTCAAATTTTCATTAAACTGATTTGAATTGGATTGTTTGGAAGATGATGAGACTGTTATATCGCATATCAGAGGCCTCTTTGGGCATTGCTGAACCACATTTTGCACGTCAGTCTGATTCCAAACACCTTTTCTGGCCGATGAAAAAAGAAACTTTCAAAAGGGACAGAAGAAGTGGAAGAAAACTTTAATAGAATATGGGTCTTTTGTTGCTTTATTTGGGAGGAATGCTGATTGGTTTTGCCTTTGTGCTGCAGTTGGAGTTGGGGGATGAGGGAGGAAGAAGGTGGAGGAGTTTGGAGAAGATAATGAATAGTTCAAGGAAGAAAATACCCTTGAAAAATGGTCATTCCGTTAAACCCCTATTAAACATAACCCAAAATCACATTTCTGGCCAATTTTATAAAGTATGGTGACATTTTTGGGGAAAAAAAAAGTTTAATGACCAAACGGGAGATTCTGAAATAGTAAAGTGATATTTTTGGCAATTCACTCTTAAAACTATTTTATTTATAATTTTTAAAAGTAGAAAACTGAAATTAAAATCTAAAAAATAATAATAAATCGGGCAGGGGATTTTTATTTTTATTTTTTGGTTGGGGTGGGCGGGGGTGCTGGGCCGATAAGGGGAAAGGAAGAAGAGGGGGAAGGGGGGGGGGGGGGGGGTGCGGGGTGGGGGGGGGGGGGGTCGGTTTTTGTTTGGGGCTGGGGTTTTTATATGGGTACATACCAGATTTTATTATTATATATATATTTTTCCCCGTTTGGAGGTGGATTGGGGTTTTTGTTTGTGTTATTTTAGAACATTTTAAAGTTACTTAAAGAAAAAACCAAAACGTGTCCATTCGGGTCGCACTCGAGCTTGACCAAACCGAACTATCATTTTCGGGACGCGCATCAAACTTGATCCGAATTGTTTGGTTCAGTCGAATCGGGTCTGGTTGGTCAATTTGAACACTCTTATAATTAATAACACAAAAAAGACTATTTTACGGTTATAAAGGAATTCTAATTCTTTATAATATTTTAAGTATTCAAACAAAAAATTAGATTTTTACACAATTCTATTCTTTTACCAAATAATGAAATTTAAGTAAATTTGCAATTCTAATTCTACATTTCAATTATATAGAATTCCACTTCCAATTCAATTCTATAAAATTTCAATTCCAATTCAATTCTAAATCCGTTCAACCAAACGGGCCCTTTTAGTCCCACTAAAAGAATCCACTTAAGAAATTTTAGATTAAAAAAGACACTATAACAATGGGAAAAATGCAGAAAGTTTAACATTAATTAATTAAATAGCAAGGAGGCATATTTACACTTGCAAATCAACCGATTATATTTGAATACCCAGATGCCTAACAGATTAGATTTAAGTCAACCATTGTACAATATGCTAAACTAACAGAGAGAGCGAAAAAAAACAAAAAACAATTAATAAAAGATCAAATTTATCCAAGAAACTACTATATATCAATACCCTAAATTTAGAAAAGAAATAACTTAAATGCAAGTCTTTTGATTTTTATACGCATGTGCCTGTTTGCTTCATAACTTGAAAAAGGATATCATTAAAACGAAAAATATATCAGCCACCATTCCATTCAAAACCCAACAAGCGCATATAGGATAACAAGAAATTAAGACGATTTTTGAACATACCCAAGAATTCACTTACAACAGCTAGCTGCAACCCACGGAGCGAATTGAATTCCTAATTTGCCATTAAGCGTATTGAATGGAGGTTGAAAATTAAGCAAAGAATGGAATTCTCATTCTGCCATCAAGCAAATTGAATGGAGAAGCAAAGCAAATCAAACATGGAACATAGAGAAAGACGTTGAAAAGGTTAGGTTCATACAAATTATTTATACGGCATAGACAAAACGTCGCTTACATTCTTGTTGCCAGATCCGGCGGAGCCAGGTCCCTTACATCTGGAGGGGCAAAATATTTAAGATGATAATTTTTTAATATATATTATAATATTATTAAAAAGAATTATATTAGATCACATTTGGTTATTATTGAACGTGTAAAAAATTGATTAATAATTTAAATTACGAGATAATCATATAATATACTAATATTTTTTATTGACAACGTTCTTTAATACTTAAAATTTTCAGTCTTAAGGATACAAATACACATTTTATATAATATTTTAGGCTTCGTTTGGACAAGTACTTCAAAAATATTTTTATAAAAGTGTTTTTCAAATTCATTTTATAAAATATATTTTTGAAGTTTTTTTTTTCAATGAAATATGTGTTTGGATAAGTATTTTATGAAAACGTTTTTTGAGTTAAAAGTAGTTTAAAAGATGTTTGGAAAAGTATTTGAAAAAATTATTTTAAATTATGTTTGATGCTGGAAATTATATTAAAAATTATGTTTACTGTATATAAACTATTTTTTTTCGTTTTGGGTGGGCAGGGGCCGGGGTTAGGATCGGGGTCAGGTCTGGGGTCGAGGTCGGGTCCGTGATTGAGGTCGGGTCTAGGTCCGGGGCACGGGGTCGGGTCTCGAGTATGGAGTTGGGGTTAGGGTTGGGGGCCGGGTGAGGTCGGAACGGGATCAGGGCCAGGGCGAGGTCGAAACGGGGGCGGGACTGGGGTGAGATCGGGTTGGGGCCGAGATCTGCTCGAGGCCGAGGCCGAGGTCGAAACGAGGTGGGGTCGGGGGGGTTCTAGAATTGAGGATGGATCAGGGGCTAGAGAGGCTGACCCGCGAGTTTAACTTAAAATAATTTTAAAATTTTTTTAAGTATTTTAAAAAAATGTTGAAAGTGTAGTTTAAATACATTTTTTAAATTATTTTTTAAAAACTTTTTGCAATTTCTTGTCCAAGTACCATTTTTAAGTTTTTTATACTCTTAAAACACTAAAAACGTTTTTGAAGTACTTGTCCAAACGGAGCCTTATTTTTCTCCAAAATAAGTTTCTACACAATGATTTAAAATTTAAAAAAAAGCACACAAACATATGTACTAAGAACAAAATCGTTAAATAAAATTGACAAAAGTTACCAATCGATGAACAACTGAATTATTCCTGTTTTCAATTACTGGCATATGCATTTTTCATTTATACATTGTACTCTGAAGTAAGTTCATTATATCATATCAAATTTTGTTTCATATAATTTTTGTAAAAGGTACCCAACCACTTAATCGGTTGTGTTCTTGTTATATACATACATGGTTAATTCACATATGATGTACTCCTAATAAATTCCAACAAATTGCATATTAATCCAAACAACAATAATAATATAAGAAATTAAGAACTATAAACAAAAAAAAAAAAAAGAAAAGAAAGAAGAAGTTATATTTTTATAAATTCCTAATAAATAGATTATAGGTTTTAGAATATGAAATATGAGAAACTTTATAAAATTGATATCATAGAGAAGAGTGAACTCATTATTTTATTAGTCTCAACTTTGCCCCTAGTGATTTTGATTTTTGGTGGGGCAAAACATCAAATATACATAATTCTTTTACTAATTTACTATATTAATGATATTTTTCAAAAAATTGATCCATAGCTCCGCCCCAGGACTTGCCAGAAGTGTTCGCCTCTGCTGAAATTAATGGCGTCGTTTCAGAGCATCATCTGTGTGGGAAAAGAACGAAAACCGTCTATTTAAAAGACACCGTGGGGAAGTGTTTTAAAAAGTATAAAACCACATTCTTTTAACCCAAGGACGGTTAGATGTAGGAGGACAATCACCAATTAAATTTTAACCCAAGACACACACATCGCCATATTGTACCTGGCTTGCATAAACAGAGCATCGATGAACTAGCGTGACAGAGAGAAACTACATAGACTGTTTATTTTCAAACGGCAAACGCCACAATCATTTAATTTGTTTCTCTTCAGTTTCACGCTTATATATGTACCCCTTTCCATCTTTGCAGTTGCAGGAGAATAACCCTCAGCCATCTTCTTTCAAAAAGTCGCCAATGAACAAGTAACATCAGAAGCAACCACCACCGTTAGATGAAGAGGAAGTCCACCAACTCAATTTCAACCCTGGGATATGCTCACATTCTCTATCTATGTGATCATATACATGAGTTCTTAGAAGATAAATATTCAAACGATGTGAATGTTAGACAATCTGGAACATACACAAACATATGTAATAAAGTAAGAGAGTGTGAAAATAATTTAAGAAAGAAATAGTGTAAGTCTATCATTCCAACACAAACATACACAATTAACCAATTATTTATAACAATGATGAAAATAATTAAACGTACACTTTGAATTTGTGTGTTCCCTTACACTTATTGTTGAGTCACACTCACACTCACACATTAATTTAATTTGCTACAAACCACAAATTAAATCATCCATTATTAATTAATCTACTCACTCCTCACTGTTGAAGAACAATATTCAACGGTACACAACATATAATTCAATTAGAGCCGGTGACAGTGAACACAGTCTGAGTAATGGTGAGTATCAAATATAAAATGGCAGCAACCAAAGAGATAACAGACCACGATTTCCTGAAGTAATGATGGCGGACATATCCCCAGAACTCATGGTCCTTGCAATACTGCTTAGCCGTTCTCCGAAGAGCGAAAAAATCACTCTCTAGACCAAGCGTGACATCCTTAGAGAGCGAGTTGAAAAGATTGGCCACGGCCTCATCGCTCCCAAACGCATTCTGAATAACACCCTGAGAATGCAACAAATTCGCATCCTTCTCGTTGTCAATGATGTCATCCATGAACGCAATATACGACGTCACTTCGTTCCCTATTCCGGGATGGAATCTTTCAAAGGCTATGAGGTTCAGGAACACGGTTTCCGTGGTGTCATCCACGATGATTTGAGGGAGGCGAAGAATGGGGCCGAGGATCTTACCGCGACTGACAAAGGAGATGGCTTTAATGTTCGCTTTTTCGCTTCTTCTGATTGTGATTCCGGCTTCGTGAAGCGCTGTTGCGGATGGAAGGATGTCCTCTCCGCCAACCACGGTGGGGCTGGTGCTGTATTTTTGGGGTGCGACTGTCTCATCGTAGTCTATGAATATTAATACTTTTCGATACAAATCAAGTACGTGGCTGCATTTTTTGAGTTCATCCTTGCATTTTTGGCTCAAATTCATGTATTGGATGCCAGGGAAGCAGAACTCGACTATAAGTTCGTTGATGTTTTTATCTTTGCTTCCCTAGATTGATGAAAAGTTAAAAAGGTGTCGTCAAAATGATGAAAAATTATTATGAAATATAAACTGAAGTTTCATGGTACCATACAGGGTCTAAATTGCTCAATTGGTCCCAATACGTTTGGTGTTGTCTAGTTAATTAGTAACAAAATCGATTTTAAAATTGATAGTCCAAAACTCAAAATCTGATTTACTTTTAACTAGTACATGAGATTCATCGGTTACAAAAGGGGCCAGCGAAGAAAAATTTTTTTTTAAATCACTTTGTTTATCACTTGTATAATTGGGACCAAATAAACTCATCTAGTAGTTGGAAATAGGTCGAATGATGCATGAATTTGTGTTTGAAAAACCATTTGAAAAACATTTTTGAACTTGAGGTATAAAAATGAGAATTTTTCAATTTGAGTGAGTAAAGGAAGACAACATTAGTTCCAACTTAACTTAATGGACTAATGGAATTAACTAATTAAAGTAAAATTTGTAAAAATCATCACAGTACAAATGAGTTGCACCTAGAATCACACTAATTTCTTCTCAAATCATTTGAATTACCTTCAAGAAAATCGTTTAGCATTCAAAAAGTGTAAATTTGATATTGAAATTAAAGTTGGTTTGAAGGGAAATTAAAATTACCTGCAGGACTTCTTGATGTTCAACAGAAAGCAACTTGGTGAGAAGCAACATAGGCAGCTGATTTTCAAGCATCAACATGTCACGCCTGATATAAGGCGTCATATATAGCATCCCATGAGTGCTGAAAACGGGGTCGTTCCGCGGATAGCCTTCAAGGCGACAGGGAAGATCGCCGCCTTCTGCCGGAAACAAAACCGAATGAGCCTTCAACAATTCAAGCAAGAAGCATCCATCCCTTATCATCACTTCCAAGAACCCATTTTCCCAATTTGGCTCCAAACAGTCATACGCAGCCTTCAGATGATCTTCCACCAATGGATTTAGCATTTCAACAAAGAAGCTAAATGGTTTTCCTGATCTGCTGAGGAAATGTAGCAGAGCTCTATGCTTGTGGTCTTCCATGGCCGCCAAATCTTCCTCACCGTGATGGTAAGGACCGAATGAGATTGCCCGAGGCTTGTAGGCATTCTTGTTTAAATCAGTGACACAGGAGGGAAGTTTGTAGATTGAATGCTGCGTCCATTTCTTCGTCTGAGTTGCCATGATTTGGGATAGTTTTCTCGCTTCATCATCCACTGTTATCACCCATGAAATCCCCCCCATTTTAAAGCAATATATACGCAGAAGAAGTAACTTAAATAGCCACCAATTTTGTTAAGGATGGAAGGGGAAACCTAATGACAACATCTATAAATATATATACACACATATATACAAGAGAGAGTGATCATTCCTAGTTACTCACCGATCGATCGAACTGACAGCTTTGAAATGAAGTAAATTTGGATTCTATAATATTAATTCCAATCTTGCATTGATTACGTATATAAATATGCTGTTATCTGAACTTTTGGTTCTTTTTACCAGTGGTGAAGGGTCCATGAACTAGTTGCCTTGTTACTTTAATTTCATTTTATTTCCTTCATCAATGGGGCTAGAATAGAATATATTAATTCCCACCTACATCAAGTTTCCTTTGCATTTTGTCTGTTTTTATCGTACATTTTTGGCCATCAATTTTTTTTTTCTTTTTTGCGACTTTAATCACGCAATTCTTAACAGTGTCATATTCAAACCATTCCATTATATTTAACTGTCAAAAATCAATAATGACAAGGGTCTAGGTGACATTTGATTTGAGTAGACTTCCTTTTTCATCTAACGGTTAGATGTAATGAAATGACATTAGTACATACTTCATTTCCTTCGTTCCATTAGAGTAGTTCACTTTGAAAAAAAAAAAAAATTTGTTTCAATAGAAGAGTTCATTTTTAAATTTTTTACTCATTTTACCCTTACTAATATATTATGTGTTGTACATAATTAGCCCATACTTAAAAGTAAAGGTATAAATGGAATAAATGTTGTCAAATAATCTATTTCGGGTATTGTATATTGGCATCCATAATAAGTTACACACTAGTGAAAGTAGATTTTTCTAATGGAAAAAAGGGAGTATACCACTTTTAATTAAGAGTTGAGGGACCAAATTGAAACAAAAAGAAATTTGATGGCTAAAAGTTGACCATTATAAAAAGGGGTGACCTTTAATGCCATTTTCCATGAATGATGAAAACAATTTTGTATCATATAACTATGGATAAAATAAAATTATAGTGGTTATATTTAAATTTTTATCTGAATTCCACCAATGTTCTAATTTCTATGCATATTAGATTTTGGGTTAAATTCATTTAGCTTGAAATAAATGATCATGCGTATAAATAGTAAGATTAAAATTAATTTCATAAGAATGCATTAATAAATAAATAAAATTAATAATCAATGACATAGTCAGAAACAACAACAAAAATTGAGTCTTCGAATGGCTTCATGGTTACGTACTATATATTTTGATTCTGGGAATATATATTGATTCGAAGACTCAATTTTACTCCCTATATTTGATCGATTCTTAAAGTCCAAACTTGTTCGGAATCCTTGCACTACACAAAGTAAAGCATAATATATTAGCTCTGCAATGATGGAAAGATTCCAACGTTTTATCGCACGTTTGATAAAGAACTTTTTGTCGGATTAAATTATTAGCCTCTATGTGAAAAATATATATATTTTTTCTATATACTTCCTTCGTTCCCAAATAAGTGGCCATTATAGAAAAATCACACAAATTAAGGAGGTAAATGAAATTTTTTTCCCAATAATAATGGGATTGGATACCCGTTTTATTAATTACGGAAAAAATAAAATAAAAATGAAGAAACAAAAGGACAGGCCCTCAGGGCTCACATTTCGTACCAGTGTTTGTTAAATCTACGATAGTCTACTTTGGATTTGTTTTGAAACTTCTGAAGTTCATACTCAACATACGACTCTAGCCTCTTGGATCATGAAACATGCGACTGGTCTACCTCATCATCTTCAACCTCGTCATCCGTTTACCAAGGGTCATACCCACCCCTCTCGTAATCATTATGGTTGCCATCACTCTAGATCGCATGTGAATAAAAAATTGGTATTTGCATGTGCTTGAACCGGAGTGAAAATCCGCTTAAGTGGCTTTACTCTAGGCAGAGGCAGGGACTTGTGTTATTTTTCCGAGGCCTGAGGTGGGGCACGGACAATATTGGACCACAAAGGCGTGGTGGGGAGTGTTGTTTCTGCAACCATGGGGCTCACCGTGCATTGGGTTGTTTCCTGTGTTTGAATTGGGGCCACCTTGTGCACAAGGTTCAGAGGAAGCTCAGCAAAACAGATCTTAGTAGCACTATTCGAGCCCCGGAGAGGACCTCCACAGGTGCAAATTGTCGGGCAGGAGCGAGGGTAGGGCTGAGCTGGGCGTTGGCCAGCTGGGAGTTGGTTGGTGTGCCTGGGCGCTAGGCTAGTTTGCCGTGTCGCAAGGCTGCGTGGGTTGTGCTGCCTGCTCGCACAACTGCTGCGCGCACAACTGCTGGGCTAGTGCTGGCTGCGCGTATGGCTACTAAGCAAGTGTTGGCTGTGTGCATGGTGCTGGCTGCTTTCCCGGCTGCTGCGCTGGAGGTGCTTGCTGGGTCTTCTGCTGCTGCTGCTGCTGCTAGGCCTGTGAGGTAATTGGTCGAACACCTTTAGCATCCTTAGCACATAAGGGCTTCTCTGCTGGTTGAGACATTTTGTCAAACAAGACCAAGGCAGTGTCCAAATCTAGATCCGGTATTGCACGAGGGGCTTCCTTCCGAGCCAAAGCTTCCTTCTTCTTTGGCTGCCATAGTTTTTGCTACACAGTGGCTTCCCCATTGCGACATACATCATCTGCATGACCCACCACCTTACATCTCACACAAAAACTAGTGCTCCCTTCTCTAACCATACCCGATTGGGGAGTGGTTTCAAAAGATCTATGATGATGCTCTTTTCGCCGAACTTGGGCTGATCGGGACTTCTTCTGTGAATCTGCAATAAGAACAAAGGTCGGAGGGGCTAAATCCCCATTAGCACTCCGATGCTTAAGTCAGCTCAATCGAAACAAGATTACCGAGTTCTCATTAGTATCTACTCTTTAGGATTCTTTTTGTGTCTATCTTTTTGTGCGGAGGAGTTTGCTATTTATACAGTTGGGAGAGATCGGATTTTCTCCTTGACCGCTGGGTAGGTACTCCCGGGCTTACTCATTATCCCCTGTGTCCAAGCCGTCTGGAACAGTTCCCGTCATGTCTGGGAACGGCTCTAGACACGTCCCTTCTCAGTTTTGGGACAAGGCACACATTCGACCCAATAGTTATAGTCCATTGGGTCACTTCTCTAGTCTGGGCGCTGGGCTTGAGTGCAAGTTGGGCCGATTGGGGCCTTTTTTCTACGAGCTTGGCCGGTTCAAGTCCCGCCCAAACCCTACACACCAACCAGTTCCCCTAAGCCCTGGTTTCGAAAAGGCCCTTGCTTTGAAACCGGGCTTACAACTTTGTGACTCTTTCCTATCAACAAGCCCGTCAGCACGATTTGCATCCCCCCCCCCTCCCCCAATTTTTCAATTTCATTTATTGTGGCGACTCCCGGGCTCCCTTCCCTTCCTTAAATTCGTTCCGTCTTTTTAGTTGTCACTTCATCACTTTCGCCTACATGAGTCTCCCAAGACGCCGCCACTGCTTCTTTGCCGTCTCCGTCTCTTTCCGAAATTGACCGTTGGTTGTCCTTGCTCCTTTCCACTCCCCTCCTTTTTTTTTTCTATAAGAACAGGTATTTCCTTTTCTGCTACTCCATTTGCCCTTCTAGGGTTTTCGACTTACTGAACTCTCTTTTTCCTGCACGCAGATTTTTCGTCCGTCCATTTCTTGCCTTCTGACTTTCTCCCCACTTCACCATGGATGCCGCCGGTAAGTCTGCGGAGGGTTTCATTTCTCCTTCTGCTCTCGCCTCCCCAACCCCTTCTTCATCCACTGTCCCGGCGAGTTGTGGTCAAGGTCCTGTTCCCACCAGTTCCAGTCCTCCTTCGCCCACCGCCGCTCCGGTGGGAACCTCCAAGGCCAAGCGGCCCCCTCGGGCTTCAAAACCCCAGAAAAAGAAGGGGGTACCTCCTCATGCTGCTTTTGATATCGCCTCTTGCCTCAAGGGATCAGATTTGCCGAGCCTTAGGGCAAAATTCCACATCCCCGTCAAACTGCAACTCGCCCTCCCTAAGAGCGAGGATTAGGCCAAAGCTCCGACCAAAGAGCTTGTAGCCATTTACTCGAAACAACTCAACAGCGGATTGAGGTTCCCCGCGCCTCATTTTTTGATTGACCTGCTGAACTATTGGTCGATCGGTGTTGCCCAGCTTACCCCTAATTCAATCCACAACATCCTTGGGTTTTCTGCGCCATGTGCCGGGATGTTTTTGTGCGCCCGACTGTCGCACTTTTCCTGGAACACTTTTCCCTTACTACGCTTGCCGAGGGTTGGTACACCATTTCCCGTCACCGTCCCCCAGGTGGCTGAATTCAGATTGTTTCCCAATTGCCGAGCAAGATCGATGACTGGAAACAAAAGTTCTTCTTTGTTTCTTCGAAGGCATCGGGGCTATCCCTCTTCTGTAATGAGTCTGCTGCCCGTCTTCCTGTGCCTTCTTGTTCCCTGGAAACGGACCAATGGTGCTAATATCTCTCTCGGGTGGGACGGTCCTTTGATGCTCATGATCGATTTGATGCTCACGGCGATCCTGATGAGGAGGGCTTGAAGTGGGTCAGGTGGAGCCAGGCCGCTAAACTGAGCGGGTAATGTCTGTGTCGTGTCGACTTCCTGTGCCTTCCCTTTTTTTTTTTTTGTCTATTATTTTCTCATATAGTTCAATTCTTATCTTGTGCTATCCCTTGTAGGTACCTTCTGGGACACCGCCAACGAGGCTGCCTTGGCTCTTGCCCAAGGCATCGACATAAGCAGTATCTCCCTTGCCGCACCTCCCCCGCTTGAGGCTCCTCCTATCTTCCCCGACTCTCCTCCTTCTGTGGTACCCGGGAAGAAGAGGAAAGCAGCCAGTGGTCCTTTTGGTCACCGCCGCTCAAAGACAAAAACTGCCCTTGCCCGGAGTCCCCCTTCGTCGGGTCCTACTGCCTATGAACCAGTTGCGGCCGGGAATGAGTCGGGTGTAAACTTGGTACCGGGGGCTCCTTCTCTTAGGGCCCTCTCCGTTAGGCTTGCCCCTTCAAAGCCTGCCCTGTCCGGGGATGGTTCGCTCCAGCCTGCCCCTAGTCATGATCCTTCGGGTCCCAGAGACGTCCTCCGCCTTTGTTCCCCAAACGTCACTTGCCGCAACGAAAGGCGCCGGAAAGCTGTGAACGACCGGGGGCTTCCTCCCCTAGCTAACAATTCCCCGATTTTGGCAACATCTGATGCGGATGAAAGGATAGGTACGGACACCTCTTGGGGGTCCCCTATCACCACCCCAAACTTTACGAGCTAACAATGGCCACAGAAAGCGTGGCCCTCGGGGACGGCCCCGTTGAGGATCTTACAAAGGCACAAGATGGCGCCTCATCCGGGAGTGGCTCCTTGAGCGTGGAGGCTTTGGACCTTTCCTCTTCTACTGCTTATTGTCGGCGGGTTTCTAAGCCTGATTTGGAAGCTAGTTTGGCGGCCATACCGCCCCCGCCTTTTGATCAGGAGCATCATCGAGGCCAGGTTGATCCTTCCACCAGCAAACCCTTTTCGGTTCTGTATCCTAAGAGGCATCGCCCTCCTCCACGAGCTCGGCCTCTGCTTGACTTGCGCCCTACCGACAACTACTTCCCTCTCGCCTGCGACAGGCTTCCCTTGAAGAAACTCGCCCTGGCCCTTCCCCGAGAGTTGAAAACTCAGAATGCTTGGCACACCGAACTCGGGGACGTGCGGGCCAGCCTTCAGTCGATCCAGAACTTCGCTGCGACTCTTTCTAAGCAGCTGGGCGACGTAGAGACCGACCTTGCCGATCATCAAAAAAGTGTAAGTTCTCTTTCCCCCTAGCGTATATTCTCCTTTCCTATGTTCTTGCCTCTAATGCGCCACCCTCTCTCTCTCACCCTTTTTTTTTTATAGATCGGCGAGTATGCTACGGGGGCGTCTCAGCGACTTCTGGCCTTGGACTCCTACACCCAAAGCTAGAGGGTCGGGAGGCAAATTTACAGACGCGGGTAGAAGTCCTGGAAGGGCCAAATGTCGTGCTCACTGAACAACTAGTCCTTGGTGAAAAGGCTCGGGTCCAGAATGATCGCCGCATGCACAGGTTGTCTACTGCTTCCACCACGCATATACTGAGTGAAATAGAGGGGATAAGCTGCACTTTAAAAGAAAAGAAACGGGCTGAAAAGAGTGAGAAGGAGGCCTTGAAAGTGAAGGAAGAGGCCGAGGATGCTCTTCGCACCTCCAAGGCTGCCTGTAAATCCTTACGAAAGGAATTGAAGAAAGCCCAAAAGTCCCGTGAATCTTCGAGGGAGAAACGAAATAGTACCGAGGTTGGGAAAACCGCTGCCAAGAATCTCTGGGACCAAGTTAACCAAGCCCGGGCTGAAGCAGACAAAGCCCGAGCGCATACCGAGAGTGCCTTGGCAGAAATGACCCGGGAGCGCGATCTTGCCATAAGTCAGAACCAGACTGCCGTCCGCGATTTTACAGTCTCTCCTCAAATGCTGAAGTTCTTTACCGACTCTGTCGTGCTTGGCCAGATGGCCTGTTTTACCCAAGCTTACTTGCTCCTGGGGGGTATGGATCTCCCCGCCGCCTATCGTCCTCCCGAGTGTAGCCATTATCTACTTCCGGATGGGAATTGGCCCAACTTCTTCCTGTACACCCTCTGCCGCCAGTGCCGGCCAAGCTCCCAAGCCATCCCTACGCCTTAGTGAATCGGAGGGATCTTACGAGGACCAATGTGCTTCTGAGGAAGACAGCGATCCCCCCTCGACCGCTAGCTAGACCGTCCCTCCTTTCCCTTTTTTTTTTATTTTTTTATGTTATTAGCCACTACACCTTTCATTTTGCATTTGTTTGCTTAGTCTATCCTTCAACCAAATGTTTTTGTAATACTTTGTCGCTGATATGACTTGCTTACTAACACTTCCATGCAAGGATACTTACACATATATAAAAGAAGAGAAAAGGGACACCACTTCTATTAATACTTGCTAACAAAGTACAACCATACTCAAAAGACAAAAACTCGAGTCTATGATCGTTTGGACCGAAATAGTTCCCGATCCCGGGACTGTTTACAAACACAAGTCTGGCTTGGTAATCCCGTCTAACTACTGGGGCCACCGGCCTTACAAATCATTCCTCTTCCCTTTTTCTACCTGGGCTCACCGGACTTCTCAAAAATTGGCCGCCCTAGCTCCTTTATGGGTAATACCTCCAGATATTGTCCGCATTCCAGTTCCCGACTACCTCTACACTGACCATCGTTGCCAATCGAAAACTTCCCGTGTTTCAAGCCTCCGTGACCTAATAAGGCCCTTCCCAATTTGGGGAAAGCTTTCCCCCGGGGTGGGCTTTAATGATCGCGTTCTTCCGAAGCACCGGGTCACTTACCGATCAGAGTATTGCTTAATGCTTTGCCTGTACTTGGCCGGCCTGAGGTACGCCCTTTCCCTCTTTTCCTCTGCTTGGTCAAGATCCATCCTTAGCCGCACTTCGTTCTCCTGCTGATCAAATAATAAAACTCGGGCCAACGGTCCTGTGATCTCCGGCTGGATCATCGCCTTTGCCCCATATACCAGTCCAAAGGGGGTTTCCCCCGTCGCTGTCCGTGGGGTCGTCCTGTATGCCCACAATATTGCCGGGATTTCGTCCAGCCATTTTCCTCACCCTGCTACCTCTGCTTCTTCCAACCTCCTTTTCAACCCATGAAGGATGGTCCTGTTGGTCAATTCTGCCTGCCCATTAGCTTGGGGGTGTGCAACTGACGTAAACCTCTGCTGGATGCCCATGCGGGTGTACGTGGCCGCAAACTCTGCTAGGAATTGCCGGCCGTTATTCGAGATCACCGTCTTTGGAATGCCGAAACGTCACACAATGTTCATCATGAGGAAACGGGCCACTTTGGAAGTTGGTATTTGTGCCATAGCCTCCACCTCTATCCACTTCGAGAAATAGTCAATTGCCACCACCAGGAATTGAACTCTTCCTTTTGCTTTTGGGAGAGGCCCGAGGATGTCTATGCCCCATTCTGTGAAAGGCCACGAAGCTAGTATGCCTGTCATTTCGGTGGCGGGGGAGTGGATGATCAGCGCATACATTTGGCATTGTTTACAGTGTCGCACTACCTCTTCTACATTCTTAAACATAGTCGGCCAGTAAAACCCTGCAGTCATGGCCCTCTGGACAAGGCTCCTAGCGCCTATGTGGCCACCACAGAGCCCCTGGTGGATGTCTTTCAAAACCATCACGGCCTTTTCCAGTCCTATGCATAATAGCAGGGGGACTGTCCACGATCTCCGGTACAAGTCTGCACCTATCATTTGGTATTGCTATGCTTTCAGTCTCACGCGTTAGGCCTCCCTTCGGGATTCCGGGAGTATTCCACCCAAAAGGAAATTCCTAATCGGGGATCTCCAATCATTCTCGGTCGCTATTTCTGTCACTTCTTGCCGAGCCATGCTTCTTATTCCCATCATTTCTACCATCACCAGCTTGGTTAAATGCGAGAACACCAGAGATGGTAGTTTCGACAAGGCGTCGGCATTGGAATTCCTGTTCCTGGGTACACGCTTCATTTCCCATTCCTGGAAATGCTCTAACAGCTGCCGCACTAGCTCCGCGTATTTTTTCATTTCCGAATCTTTTGCTTCGTACTCCCCGAGTACTTGTTTAACTACTAACTGAGAGTCGGAACATACTTTTAACGCTAGCACCCTCATTCCCGGGGCTAGCTCCAAACCGGCTACCATTGCTTCGTATTCTGCCTCATTGTTCATTACCGGGAAGTCAAAACGCAACACATACGTGTAGTTTTCCCCGCTGGGGTGGGTGAGAATTAACCCAGTCCCCGCCCCTGTCTTTCCCGACGCTCCGTCTATGAATAATGTCCATTTCTTGGGAGTGGCTTTCCCCTAGGATGCTTCTCTCTGACCCTCCGCCACCTCACCCCAGGCTTCCTTCGTCACTACTCCTTCCGCGATAAAGTCTGCCAATATCTACCCTTTGACCGCCGTTCTTAGCTTGAAGCTTATCTCAAACTACCCCAGCTCAATTGCCCACTTGATGTGCCTTCCTGAGTTTCCTGGCCTTGTCATGATGAGCCTGAGGGCGGTGGTCGTGTACACCGTGACCGGGTGTGATTCAATATACGGCCTTAACCTCCGGACTTCCTGAACTAAAGCCAAGGTCAGTTTCTCTATCGGTGCATAATTTCTCTCTACCGGCTGTAGGACTTTACTTTAGAAATACACTGGTCGTTGTACCTTTCCTTCTTTCCTTAAACAGCATCGCGCTTACCGCCTACTCTGTTGCGGCCACGTATACGCAAAGCTCTTCCTCGGGCACTGGCATTGAGAGTTGTGGGAGTTCCGCCAGGTATCCCTTCAATTCCTCAAACACCTTTTGGTAGTCTTCTTCCCACCGGAACTTGTCAGCTTTCTTTAGCACTTTGAAGAATGGCAAGGCCCTCTCCGCCGATCGGGCTAGAAAGCGGTTTAGGCTACGAGCCTCCCTGTTAGCCTCTGCACTGATTTGCGTCTGCAGGGGCTGCATGTCCATCACAGCTTGGCTCTTCTCCGGGTTGGCTGATACTTCCCCTTCTGATACCATGTATGTGACGCCCCAACCCGACCACCCCCTATCCAGTACGGGGATCCGGTCGGACGCTGCCTGGTTCGCACCAGGACTCAAGTACAATATCAGAAAAAATATAAGATTTAAACGTAAATTAAATATTTACATTACAATAATTACATCTTTTCTATTCCAGGACCGTAGCCTAAAACACCATCTTTGTGGTCTGATGGTGGGTTGCTAGCATTTCATCATTTTGTTTGAGATGGACACCGCTAGTATGATCAGTACTTTTCATTTCTTGCATCGACTCTTTCACTTTGTCTCCTCGCTTGCATCCTATCACTACTAGGAAAAATATATATACACAAAATTAGCTGACGCCTAGTGATGTTCCCCGTTTAAAACATTTAAAGCAGTAAAACAATCAAGATATCACAACATATAGAACAAGTAGCACACAAGTTGTATATATATAACCCGTCCCTACTGATCGAATGCCCACACCCCAGTTGGGATTTTCAATACCCTAGATCACGGTTTTGTGGAATCCCAACATTATAATCTAACCGCAGCAGCATAACAATATTTTATTATAATGATACTGCAGCAGCGTAACAATACTTCATTATAATGATACCGCAGAAGCGTAACAATAATTCATTATAATGACATCGCAGCAACGTAACAATACTTCATTATAATGATACCGCAACAACGTAACAATACTTCATTATAATGATACAGCAGCAGCGTACCAATCATTTAAATTTACCCGAGCCGAGTGAAAAGTAGTCACTCGCTCCTTATTTCCATTTCAAGATTTCTAAAAATAACTTTACAATGATACACAAGTGTACATATATATAACTTTAGACACAATCATGCAATTTTCAAGTAGCTCGTATTTTTGTGAAAATATTTTGATAGCGAAAGTAGTTTTAGTGAGAACACTCACCTTACGAGTCCAATTCAATCAATGATGATTCTGCAATCAATATTCAAGAAATTTATATCAAATTCTTATATTTTAGAAAATTACAATTTAGTCCTTATAAATATTAAATTTGTCTTTTAAATTTATTATTTGAATTCATACATGATTTGAACAATAAAATTTAGTATTATGAAATCATTCATTTTGATTACCTTAGTTTATGAAATTACAATTAAGTCCCTTGACTTTGTACTATTTGCATTTTAGTCCCTATAGTACAGTAGATCACTTTTTGAGGTGTTTCATTTTAGGGTAAACACTTATTTTATAAATTCAATTGATAAAGTGTCTTCTATGTTTCACGTATGTATTTTATAAATTTTGCATATAAGTCCCCAAACTTTTCAATATTTACACTTTGGTCCTTAAGATTTGTGAAATCTCACTTTCATGTCCTCCATATATTTAAGATTAAAATTTATGTCATTAACTATCTAGGTATCATTATTAGTTTGACTTGAACTTAGTTTGGAAATTTGTGAAAATTGCATACAAATCCCTCAAGTTTTAATTATTTATATTTTAGCTTTTAATTTTCCAAAGAATTACCAAAATTCTACAAATTACAATTTCTATATAAATATTTATCCAGTATAATTTTGATGGCATTTCAGTAAATTTTCATATATTTTTATTCTTGTTAAAATAATGAAAATTTATAAATTAGATATTTCTCTCTTTTAGGGATAGTTCTAGGGCTGTTCTTCCTATCAAAATCTCTTTAAAAATTAATCCACCACTCAGTAATATTCATCATAGTCTGTAGCACACAATATAAATTTTTCATAATTTTCTATAAATCCTTAATACCTTTTTAAAATTAAAAACTGTGACTGCCCTGCAGTTTTCCAGGTATAGCAGTTTTCATTTTCAACCTCAACTATCATTTTAAACTCATCCAAGAAATTATCCAAAGTTTATAACCTATTCTATACATCAATAAATATCTTAAAATTATGAGTTTCAGATTGAAAAGCTTCCAAAAATACCTATTTTGAGCTCTTAAAGATGAAACTCCAGAAAATCCCGAATCTGCCACCTCCAGGTTTTTCAGCTATAATTTCCTACAGAAAGTTCCAAAAATTATGAAACCAATTTGAAATGAAACTAGACTCCTAGAGGAGTTTATAGACATCTTACTCATGATCAGGTATGGTCGGAGGTGAGAGTTATGAGCAAATCTTCCGGACTGTTCTGTTTCTGGAAGATGAAGGTTTAAGGCACTGACTTGCCTTCTGGGCATATCTCCCTACAGAAAAATCTAAAAATTATGAAACCAGTTGGAGATTAATATAGACTCAAATATTAATTCATAGACATCTTAAACTTGATCGGAGATGATCGGAATAGGGAGATATGATCAAATCTTCAGGACTGTCCTGTTTTTCACTGATGAAGATTCCAACTCAGAGAGGCCTTCGGTTTTGAGGCTATAACTCCCTATAGAAAATTCCACAATTTGTGAAAATTGTTGGAAATGAGTCTACACTGAAAGAGGAGTTCATGGACACCTAAAACACGAAAAGAGGTGGTCGGAGTAGAGAAATCCATGCTAATGTTTGGGGCTGCTCTGTTTTTTCCTCCTTTCCTTCTTCTTCCCCTGTTTTTCTCTTCTCTCGCCCGAGAACCTTCTTTTCTTTCTCCTTATCTCTTCTTTCTTTTTCTTTTCTTTCTTTCTTTCTCTTCTTACGGGTTTTTGCTGTGTTGTTGTTGTTGTTTTTTCTTTCTTTTCATTTGGTTTAATATTTATCAGGATCATCCTGAATAAGATATATAAGATTAGTATTTATTAAGTCTTCCCTTAATTAAGGGACATGATATATATATTCACCATTAATATTTCTTATAAATATATATATAAGAGAAGGATGAAGTTAATCATGCCCATATATATTCACCATTAATATTCCTTTTTAGTGAAATTAATTTCACAAATACTGTTTCACTTTTTTATGTGTAGGATATATTTATTTAATTTTTTGAGATAAATTTTTGCATTGATATTCATTTTTAACAAATTAAATTTTATGACTAAGGATTCACTAATTTGTGTGTAGGGTATAGTTATTTTAATTTTTTTGAAATAAATATTTTTTTCACTGATATTCAATTTTAGAAAAATAAATCTTCTAATTAAGGGTTCACTTATTTTTATATAGGATATAGTTATTTTAAAAAATTTTGATAATGTTTTTTTCATTGATATCCATCTTTAACAAATTAAATATCATCACGAAGGGTTCACTTATTTGTGTGTAGGGTATAGTTATTTTAAATTTTTGATATAATTTTTTAATGAAATTATAATTCAATACAAGATAAAGGAATATTCCATATAATTATATTTATATATATGGAAATAAGAGAAGGATGAAGTTAATCATGCTCCTTAATTAAGGAAAAACTTAATAAATACTAATCTCATATATCTTACGTGGCGAAATGTCATTGGATGCCTGATAAGTTATATTTTAGGATGATCCTGATAAATATTACTCCCTTAATATATATATATATATATATTGAAGCCACTCCACTAGGGGTGGGCATGGTTTGGTCCAATTCGAAATTCGAACCTAATTCGAATTTACCGAATTCGAAGAAACCTAATTCGAATTCTGAATTCGAATTAGGTTTGGTTTGAAACCGAATTCGAATTCTGAATTCGGTTTTCGAATCGGTTTTCGAATTGGGCATTCAGACCAAAACCGAACCGAAAACCGATTTGCAATATATATATATATATTTTTTATTTTTTTATTTTTTACTTATTATTTTATTATTTTTATTTTTAGGGGTTTTTAACTTTTTGCCCATTGCCCTAGTTGCTATTTCCTTGTTATCAAAAGTTAACATTGCCTCTCCTCTGCCGCCGCGGCCGCATCGCGAATCTGAAGTCAGTGAAGTGAACGCGACGGCGACGGCGACGGCGAACTGACCACAAAGGCAAGAATTTCCACATTCCTTCCTTTTTTTTGACCCTTTCTGCCTTCTGGGTTGTTCTCTTTGGTTGTTAAGTTTTGTTGGGAACTTGGGATGATGATGGCTCCTAGGATCGTTAACCAGTCGAGTGGTGGCTGATTGATTACGAGGAAATTTTTTTTTTTCACATTCCTGGAACTGACGAACTGGTGAATCAAGGAATCTTTTTTTAAGGTTTGAATAATGCATTTCCTCTGTTTCCATGTGGCTTTTGCTTCTACGCCTTAGGCCTGTCTGGTTTGTCTGTGTTCAGCACAAACCATAGTTGGTGTACAGTAAACTAATCCTACCGTAGTTGGTGTAAATCATCTTGGGTAGTTGTCGATTAATTAACTAGCTAATGTCTTGTTTCTGTTTTGTTTTTCTTGGCTGTAGTTGTCGTCCTGTGTTACAAACATTGGAAGGGCAGTGAGCTAGCTTCAGTGATAGAAAAGGGACTATACTTTGATTGAGATAGAACTCTGAGTAGCCGAGGAAATAATAAGCTGAATAACTTTGGAAATTTAGTTCAGATCAAGAATACTGTGCGGATTGAAGGTTTATTAGATGAAGTGAAGCTGATTGGTGCAAGTGTATGATAAATAGAGATGCATTATGAGAATATATATGAAACTCAATGTCTATTTATAAATTCCGTGTCCATTGCACCTAAATATGGTGAACTTAGATTTATTTTTCTAGAAGAGTTTACTGGTGGATTTAGTTGTTCAAACTAGTTACTAGATTGTAAAATTTTGATTATGGAATTAATTTTGTGAATTTGGTTTCCATGGTTTAAAACCGAATTCGAACCGAATTCGAATTACAAATTCGAATTGGTTTCTTCAGTTTCAAATCGAATTAGGTTTGATTTTCGAATTTGCCAAAAAAATTTAAAATTCGAGGAAACCACAATTCGAGGAAACCAATTCGACGCCCACCCCTACACTCCACCGTCCAGCTGCCCCTCTCTTTTTTTGTTTTTATCTTTTTTTTATTTGATTGATTAGTTAACACAACTTTTGACTTCTTTTCTTTTAGTTTCTTTTCTTTTAGTTTCTTTTCTTTTCACCTTTATCTCTTCCCACTTCCTTGTTCTTATCTCTTCTTTCTCTGCCAATTTACCAAAGAGATGAGTGTGAGACTTGAAGCCTCCACGTTTCCCCCTTTTTCTTTTATTTTTTTTCATCCCAACAAGTATCTCTTTTCCCTTCTTCCCCATATTTCTACACATGGTGAGTCATGTTAATTTTAATATTTTTATCTTGTTTATTTACTCATTTTATCTTATTGTGTTTATCCCATTATGTCTTACCTCCAATTTAAATATGTATGATAATATATAGATGTATATATTGAGTTTTGGGGGAGATAAAAGGTGAGGTGTAAAAGAAGAAAGCTCCATTTTTGTTTTTGTTTTGTTGGCTTCATTTAAGGTGTACACTTGTGGAGTATTTCATCCCCATCTGTACATGTATAGTAATTGATAAAATGTGAGGTTTTATTTATATCCTTATCTACCCTATATAATAGAAAGCAATATAGGTTTTACCTCAATCTGCTACTTGGATGCCATATAAGCGCCACATAAGTCTAGCATTTAATGTAATATACCTTATCACTATGTAACTTACCTCTAAATAATGCCACATGGCTGCCACATTAGCACATAATTTAATAAAATTTCCATATAAAGGCAATATAAGAGGAATATTTAATAGTTGTTTATTAAAAACATAAATTTTATTTTCTCTATTTTAATTGGATAACATTTTCTTTTGTATGGTTAGCTTCTTTAAGTTATTTTTCAAATTTCTATATTAAAAATTAACGTTCATATTTAACCCTTCATATTCAACTTATTTAAATATAAATATAAACATAAATATATATTATATATATATGCATATATCTTTCATATTTTATCAATATGATTTAATGTAGAATATTAATTAGTCATATTTGTAAAATATTAACCATTTATCATAATAAATAAGTTGATTTTGTTACAAATAAATATATTATATACTTTTTATTATTTTCATTTACTCTTTTCTTTTTTTATTTTTTCATATACTATAAGTTTTAAATATCTGTAAAGGCTATTAATTATATTATTGTTATTTACATTGTTCACATAAATTTTCTTTATTTTTTTCCACATCAAATTCGTTTATTTTTTTCACTTAAACTCCTTTATTTAATATACCATTATTACTTTCTATTAATTATAAGAAGACTCTTGGTAATCCAAAAAAAAAATATGAATGGACACTCACAATCTATATATATCTTCCGTCCATTCAAAAGAAAAACAACTTTTTATTGTTTATAATCCTTATCTGCATGCCTAATTCACGCTAATAGTGCAACTTTTCGTAATATATACGTCTATTTAGAACCTATTTTTTGTTTAGAGAAATTTTATAAAAAAATTATTATTGATTTTTCTCAATTTTTCTTCAAATTTGCAGGTTTATGCTGGTTCAACTCCAATGAAAAACAAAGTTCCTCTATTCAAAGCTAGAAAATATGTCTTCAGGTTCACCTCATTTGACAGCAGAGTTTCTCATGCCGTCGACGTCTATTTACAATGCCATCATATTCATTCAACAACTTTGTTAATTTTTAGAGGAAGAAGAAGACTAAAGAAGTTGACAAGAAAAAATGTAAAAAGGTGAGGAAAGGGAAGAGAATAGGCATGCTACTTCTATATTTGACGAAAAGTCACAAGTATTTGTGTTATAGTTAACCCATGTTTCTTGTTTTTAACTATATATTTATAATAAATTGATTATTATTTATAATTCTAATTTTTATATTATCACATAATAATATTATTGGGCATTCACCGGGCTTACGCACGGTGTTCACACCTAGTGATTTAATATATGTATATGTAATCATGTCTCTAGAGTTAATAAATTTACTATCAAGAATAGAATTATACATGTTATTTATTTATTTTTTTTTATTTTCGAGTTATTTTACATGATTTTAAATTCTATATTCAGGTCGTCACAATGTAGCCCAGGAACTTCCCCAAGGACGCCCCAAAGACGCATTTGGCCGAGTTCAGCCTCATCCTTATGGCTATGAGAATTTCCAGAACCTCTCGAAGGTCCTTTAACAAAGCTTCCTCACTTCTGCTTTTCGCTAGCATATCATTGATGTATGTTTCCATGATTCTCCCTCGCTGGTGTTTGAAGATCTTGTTGACCAAACGCTAGTAAGTGGCCCCCGCTCTCTTCAATCTGAAGAGCATGGTCGTGTAGCAATACATCCCCTTTTTTGTGAAGGAGGAGGTTTTTTCCTCGTCTTTCTCGCTCAGAAAAATCTGGTGGTAGCCCTTGTAAGCGTCGAGGAAGCATAGGAATCGAAACCCCGCGATTGAGTCGACCAGCACGTCAGTCCTAGGTACTGGAAATAGATCCTTCGGTCAAGCCTTGTTTATATCCGTGAAGTCGACACACATCCTCCAACTCCCATCTGACTTTTTCACCAGGACTGGATTTGCCAACCACTGCGGGTATGCCACTTCCCTGATTATCCGCGCCTCTAGCAGCTTGCCCACCTCCGCTTCCTACGACTTGACTCCACTCGGCTCCAAAGTTTCTTTTCTTTTGTTTCACTGGCTTTCTGCCAGGGTCAATTGACAAGCAATGTTCCGCCAGTGTCCTTGGGATCCCAGGCATGTCATCCGCAAACCAAGTAAAAACTTGCTCGAATTCCTTCAGCAAACTCACCATTTCTCGCTCCAGCTCGGGTGTAAGTCCCACTCTTATCCTTATCGTTTTTGACGGGTCCGCCCCCACCTAGATTTCCTTGACTTCCGATCCTGCCTCTATAATTCTTGAGTCTCCAAAGCTCGGGGACTCTAGGTTCTCGACCATCATCATAGCCGAAATGTCCTTCTTCTTCAGGTCTGCTAGGTAGCACTGCTTTGCTACACGCGCATCACATTAGACCGAGGCTACCCCGTCGGGTGTTGGGAATTTGATGACCATGTGCACCGTGGATGTCATTGCCTGAAATTGGTTCAGGCCCAGTCTCGCCAAGAATATGATGTAGGCCGGGTGAGACTTGATGACCACAAATTTCAGGTTTTCCGTTCGTCTGTGATTACCGGACATGATCGTTACGAGCTACTTGATCTTTCCCAGTGAGATCACCTCCAAATTCCCAAAGCCTACCAACGGCGTGCGCACCAGGTCAATGTCTTTTTTGTCCAAGCGACATTCTTCGAAGACTCCCTTGGTAATGATGTTGACCGAGCACCCTGTGTCCAATAGGGTACGCCTGACTATAAAGTTTGCTATCACAACCTCTATTACCATTGGGTTCTCCCCTCTTGATCCCTCGTGAAGGTCCCTTTTAGAGAACCATAAAGTATCGATTCTTTCACCCACCTTTCTTTTGGCTTCCAGCTGCGGGGAAAAGCGCGCACTTAGCTTCCGCTGCTTCCCCGAGTCTCCTCCTATGGGTCCTCCTGAGATGGTGTTTATAACTCCCGCTACTGCGGCTTGACTGCCTCCCGCCTTTCCCTTGTTGGCTTTCTTCCCGCCTCATGTTCTAGTCCTATCAACATACTTCCGTAGCTCCCCACCCCCCTCCCCCCGGACCGCCTTCTCTATTTCATCCGCTAATTCCCGGCACTCTTCCGTGTTGTGTCCCGAGACTCTATGATGCCCACAATACTTCAAGTGGTCCTTCCTTGGGTAAGAGCCTTTCGATTTGGGGAGGGGTGGGGGGGGATCTGTCAAGAGCCCTTGGCTTTGGGCCATGTACATAACTTCCACCCTTGATGCTTTCAACTGAGTGTATGCGGTCGGGGTCCCCTTACCCGGGTATGTCAAGCGGGAAATGAAGTCTTTCCTAGACTGACTTTTTCCCAGGTTGCCCCATCCCTCCCTCTTCTTCTTTCCTGTTCCCTCTGTTGGGCGATTGTCGGGCTCTCTTCTGTGTCTCCTGTTCCTTGGCGATCGAGAAAGCGTTGGCACGGACGACAGCTTCGCAGAAGTTCTTGGGCGGGCGGAGATGCAAGTCCATGCTGAGTTCTTCGTGCCTGATCCCGTGCACGAAAGCCTGGAGCACATCCGACTCCATCTTATCTTGGCATTTTGTCCCTTGCAAGTTGAACCTTTTGATGTACTCCTCGATTGATTCCCCCTCTGTCTGTCCAATGGTCATCAGGTGAGAGACTGGTTTAGCTATAAAGCGGTTCCCCATGAAGTTAGTCATGAACCTCCTCTTGAGTTGCTCCAAGGAAGAAATCGAGTTTCGCACCAAGTGCGTGTACCAACTGAGCGCTCCCCCCGTGAATGTCTAGTGTATAACCATGCATATATTTGCTTCCGTCAGCCGCTCCATGTCCATGGCCCCCATGCATTTCATCCAGTGGTCCTTCGGATCCGTGGTTCCGTCGAACTGCAGGAGTCGATACAAACCTTTGAAGTGGTATGGCAGTGGAGATGTCCGGATATCCATGGTGAACGGGTGCGTGGTATCCTTAGGTTCTTCCCCCGTTCTGACCCCTTCTAGTCTTTGATCCACCATCCTCTTCATTTCCTCCCGCCAGTTTTCTTGTAAGCACACGGGTGCCCTCCCGACTTTCTTCTCCGTCTCTCTAAACCTCGACTGAGGAGTTTCTTCACTCAGGTGTTTCGACGCGCTGCCTCGCGACTGTTCTTTTTCTCGCCTATGGTTCCTCTAGTAAGGCGTCGCGGATTGACTCCTCCAGGAGGGCGAATCTGCCTCCTCCTCCTCTGAGCGTTGTTTGTGGGGTATGCCGGAGAAACGGGTTCTTGAGACGGATACCTGCCTCCTTCTCGGGCTTGAGAATGATTCCCGGGATTCCTCCCCCCGCCTATCCTTGGCTTCTTCCCACATTTTTGTCTTCCCCTTTCGGTTGCGCTCTCCTCTTCTCCCTCGTGCCTTCTTTTTTCCTCCAAGAAAACTTTAAACTCTGGCATATTCCTCCTCATGAACTCCAGTTCCGCCAGCTCCGGCAGTGGATCTCTTACCTGGAACAGGCTCCTTGTAACTCCCTTTCTTCTACTTGGACCTCCTCAGGAGAAAGCATCATGAAACGTATTTATCAGTTCGGAGACCCAAGGTTGGTCCAAGATGTTTCTCAGGGCAACGGTTGAGTCCCCACAGATGGCGCCAGTTGATGATACTCTTTTACATCGGACTTGGGCCGATCAGGACTTTTCCTGTGAATCTACAATAAGAACAAAGCTCGGAGGGGCTAAATCCCCATTAGCACTCCGATGCTTAAGTCAGCTCAATCGAAACAAGATTACCGAGTTCTCATTAGTATCTACTCTTTTTGTGTCTACTTTAAGGATTCTTTTTCTGTCTACCTTTTTGTGCGGAGGAGTCCGCTATTTATACAGTTAGGAGAGACCAGATCTTCTCCTTGACCGCTGGGTAGGTACGCCCGGGCTACTCATTATTCCTTGTGTCCAAGCCGCCTGCGACAGTTCCCGTCATGTCTGGGAACGGCTCTAGAGACGTCCCTTCTCATTTTTGGGACAAGGCACACAGTCGACCCAATGGTTATAGTCCATTGGGTCACTTCTCTAGTCTGTGCACTGGGCTTGAGTGCAAGGTGTGCCGATTGGGGCCTTTTTTCTACGAGCTGGGCTGGTTCAAGCTGGCCCAAACCCTACACACCAATCTGCTTTTGTGCAGACCCTGTCCATCGATGGTCGGGATCGCGTTGCCTAAGAAAAATCAGCCTTCAAGGCGCGCCCAAACATATTCCCAATCACATGAGAGACCATTCGTTGTACAATTGAAAAGGTAAACCCAACACAGAAACCCATACCGGAATGATGGAAGATTCTGCATAGGGATCAAAATTCGGTGTCCACTTTGTTATACGTACAGAGTAAGCCCCAAAATTGCAAACAATATAGAGGAAACATCTGCTACAATCTTCGTCCAATTCGAACCGGATCAGAACTTGATTGAGATTTCTATCGATCAAGCCTATATGATAGGTACCAGTGAACCCAACTGTTTCGAAGTCCTGTCTCAATTTCTCCATCGTAGCCCTCCCCGAGAGAATTTCCCAATCAAACCTCATTGGAGGGGGGGTTTCAAGTAGATCCATCTTTTCATTGGTGAAAACAAGTGTCAGATCTCCGAGATGGCTGGAGGGTTTTTTGAGGGGTAGGTGATGGGAAGGGGAGGCTGCGGTAAGCGGTATTTCGCCACCGCCACTGTAAGACCGACCTCTATGTTTTTGGATTGAAATTGGTCTCTGGAGAGATCCACCAATTTCGGAGAGGAAGTCTTTATGGTTTTTCATCATTTATAAGCTAGGATAATGCCAACTGTCCCTCAGAGCTCTGGCCAGGAGATAAATGAATTTATTCTCTTACCTCTATTATGTTTTCTTATTTAACTACATTTTAAATAAGAATGTGTATAATGTATGAGAATTTAAAATAACATTGTAATTAATATAATTAAATGATATCAATTAGTCAAAAGTAGTATTGGAACTTTTTAAATTGTTTGTATTGAAATGTGTAAAGAAACACTTATTTGAGAACTAAAAACAAATTTATAATGGCGACTTATTTGAGAACTAAGGGCGTAATATGTGTTGTACGTCTTATACTTGTTATGTATCATGAAATCCAGCATTTTCTTTCAAATTTCATGCTAGTTAATGAATTCTTGCGTTTATGGTTGACATTACCTGCAATTAATGTGGATTGACATGGATCTTCTCATTATTATTTGATAACAAAACTCTCTATCCTAAGTAGTGATTGAAGTAGATTTGCTAAAGTGGCCGTTCAAGTTCTTTAACTCACAAAGGTGCTTTCTAACCATAAATCTGAAGTTATTATCTCCGTTCTTTATGAATCGACTCTGCTTATCATTATACTATTTTATAGTTGTTTTGCAGGTTTTACTAGTATTTGTTACGGCTAGTGATGACGTCCAATTTGCCAGCTGGGGTAGGCTGTCAGGCTATTGGATGGCGAAGAGGCCGTCAGAAATCTGCTAAGATTGATAAGTCGTTAGGAGTTCCGGGAGCTAGTCCATGAGATATGCTCTGACAGTCAAATCAACCACAGTATATATGTCTTATCAAACTTTGGGGGAAATAAAGTAAAGCAAAATATGGATTCCAACGTTTGATAAAGAACTTTTTGTGGGATTAAATTATGATATCCAATATTTTGTTTCAAATTTTGATAATTCAACGTGATATTATAAAACATTCTCTTTAATTTCAACACGTCTTTCAAAATTAACTTGTCAACTTTGATGGTTGCCTTCAAGAGAGAGGAACACTTTTTCCAACTCTATATATTGCAAATATCACTTTACACCAGATTTATATATGCGATGGATTAATGATGCATCAACACTCAAGTACGTGTTTGTTAACATTCATTTTCGTAACTACTACATAGAAGTGATATTCTTGTAATACTTGTCAAGTTTGACACTGAGAGTGTTACTCTTAAATTTGAAAGTGATACCTATAAATAACAATTGTAATACATATATGTCAAATTTGAATATTACTTATGCATAAAAAATTAAAAAAAACTGTATATTAGTAACAATTGTAATACATGTTATTCCTAACAAATTTAATAGTTCTAGTAAATATAAACAGTAATTTGTATAGGATAAGCCTATAATAATTAAGATTTATCTATAAAATAAAATATTTTATGTGACAACCTATGAATGGGTGCCTATCTGGATAAGACTCTTACCAGGATGATCATGATTTCTCTTATATATATATATATTATATATATATATATATAATGATGACTGTTGGATCCCTCCTTAGCGACGATCTCTCGTCACGTCGTCCTCTGTTTTTGGCTACCTGCTTTTGGGAAGAATTCCCCTGTTTTACTCCGATGGCAAAATTAGTATTGAAATATGAGAGTATATTAGTTTACTAAAGTGGAATCCAATTACCTGTTTATTGAGGAAATCGTTGAGTATTTATATTAGGCCAAAAGTAGAAAAGGCTTCAGCAGTCTGAATTAGATAATTTTGGTGTCATTCTCAAGCCTCTACACATGTTATCTGCATGCTATAAAGGGGTGCTTGATATTCACGCCCTTTGTCGCGCACTCAGGGCACTATAGCCGAAGTCGTCTCCAGACGGGGTCGGCTGACCATCAACCCGCCAGCGGGAGACGAGGTCAACCTTACATCACGTTGTCATTATTATAATATCCAACAATATCCCCCAAAGTAGAGGGCTGAAATCGCAGACGAAGTCCGGTACTTTTTCAGACGAGAAGCCCAAAAAGGGTTCACCTTTTTAGGGGCGCGTAGCCCCCACTTGACGCGTTGACCTGACAAAGCCGTTCCGTGATTCAACTCCCACGTAATAATAATGACTTTATGTCGTGTCCCACGTCCATCAATTTACTTGTCAGTTATTTGAATTTGGCTTACCCATTACGCTTCATCTTCCACTTCCGACTTTCTTCACCTCTTTTCCTACTTAAACTCTTCCTGTTTCTTTCTTTCTCCCTTTTTTTGCGATCTCTGCAATTGTTGAAAACTCCCCCTTTTTCTTTCTCCTCCAATTTTCCATTTTTCCTTTGTCCTTCCTCTGCAACCCTTCCATTCCTTTTTCACTATGTCTCAATCAAACGATTCTGACAATGTCTCTCACGGCAGTTATGGTGGAGACGAACAAGAAACTAATTGGGATATCACAGCCGATTTCGATCCCAGCCCCCAAGTAGCTGGAGCTTCAAGGGGCAATGTCGACAATCGGGCGGACCTAGTTCTTCCAGCGGGTTCCACCTCTTCTGCCGCAGTCGCAGCTAGGGATCCGATCAGAAGTTCACTTCTAACCCCCCCTTCCCCCCGGGTTCTATTCGCTATTAGAAGTACAATACGGAAGGAGAACCTCCCCCACCTCCGTCTCAAATATGAAATTCCTGAGTCTGTGGCCATCACAGCGTCACCGGAGGGGCCCGACGGTTGGACCTCCAATAGACCGTCCAATGGATGGGTGGCCGTGTATCAAATTCAAATGGAGCTCGGCCTCCGAATTCCCATCCCAGAAGGTATTAAAGGATGGTTGGATTACTATCTAATGAGCGTATGCGAGCTTACGCCCAACGCCATCAGAATGTTAGTTGGTTTCTACCAATTGTGTGCCAAAATCGGAGTAGTGCCCACTGAGAGACTCTTGAGGAGCATGTTTATGCTCAAAAAGCCAGGCAAAATACTCATTGGTATTATCTTAACAAACGCTCAAATTCCCCAGTTCTGATTACCAATATCAAGAATTCCATTCATGATTGGAAGAATAGATTTTTCTTTGTCGACCCCGTCGCAGCCAACCTACCATTGCATCCCATTCCTCGTGACGGTTCGAGGGGATTGGGACCCCTTCCAGAGCAACCTCACGTCATCGACATCCTGGGCCGTCTTGAGGATTTGTACCAATGAATCCTAGCCAACAGTAGACCCAGCAACAAAGAACTGAGGTCGGCAGGTCTCCTTCCACCATTAGTGACGACATCAGGTATATAACGCCCCTTTGCCTATGAACAATGTTTTATGTTTTAATACTTTTCAAAGAAAATGTAACTATTTACCTTTTTAGAAACTGCTGGTCCCATCTCACAGACTAATCAGCCCGAGGAAAACCTCAAAGAGGTGGAAGAGCCTCTTTCGACCAGCTATGCCGGGCTCAGAATTGAGGTACCGTCACAGGGTGCTTTCCTCCATCCAGGCCACCGACGTCCTGGATGCCAAGTCTCCTACGCATCAAGATGGCACTGACCTGAGCCATATAGCCAGGAGCCCCCCACCTGGTCCAACCTTGATTTTGGATGACGAGGAGGACGTAAATTTATTTGACCAAGGAGTCGACCTCCCTAACCCTACACACCAGCCAGATGAATCAAGGTCACCAGGCCCTGTGCTTAAAGCCACTCCCTTACAAAAAGGCCCAATTCAAGCTCCCGTAGGCGGTATATCATGTGACGGGATGGAATGACCGGGCTCAGTAGCGGACTCCGTCGACGTGGAGGTCCTAGACAACACTCCTAGTATTCCTGTAGCCCAGCCTATACCTCTGACACTTACCAGCAGGTCTTCTGATCAGAGACCATCTTCCAGTTATATGGCGAACAAAGGAAAATCAGTAGCCCTGCCCCCAACGAAGGAGAAAAATTTACCACCTTTTCCTCAAAGAACTGGGCCTTTACCACGTGTATTTATCAGAGAACCGGGCTCTAAAGTCCAACCCTGGACTTCCTCAGGTATTTTTATTATTAGTATATACAGATATATTGGCATTTGCATAATTCTGTTGACGTCGTCTGAGCAGGCAAGCGAAATTGGGACTGTGATTTTGATCTAGACGAGATTCCGCCCAAAGCTTCAAAAGGTGTAACATCCCAACGAGGCAGGATTCGACGATTATCCCAGCTTTATCAAAAGCCAAACCAAACTGACGAGGCTAGCCGGGAGGCAGCCCTGAAGAAGATCCGTCGAGGTCCAGCTGCCCGGTCGACAACTGAGTCCGGGGTTAAGCCAATCGAATCTGGTTCATCCTTCACCTTATGGGGTGACTCTAGTAGGCGCTTTCTGGATATGAACAACATGGATTGGCAATCACGCCATATTCAGGATGATGTGCAGGTGATCGGCGATGATCTAACAGAAGCCAAGCTCTATCCGCGTTCCCTCAATTTCTGATGCGGCTGATCATCAAAATGAAGAAGCCTTATGTGCAGACTGTCCTACTTAGCCTTCTCTATCTTGATTCATCCACTTTTGTAACAATAAACAAACTTTTGAGATGACTAAATTATATATTAGCTTACAATTTCTCTTACCTTATGTTGCCTTTCCTTTTATTATCCTTGTTACAATCAGGACTTCCCTCGATGGTGGCACCGGCCTTGTCGCAAAGCCGTTAAATGGGTTAAAAATTTAGAAATGATGTCGACGTCAACGGACGATGTCGGCGTCACTGACCTTGACTGAATGGACTAACCTAGGTTTTTAAACTATTTCACGATGATGTCAACGTCAACGATCTTGGCTGATTGGACTAACCGAGTGGTTTGACTTATTTAATGACGATGTCGACGTCAACGACCTTGGCCGCCCAGACTAACCAAGGGGTTTGAAACGATGTCGGAGTCAACGACCTTGGCTGATTGAACTAACCAAGGGGCTTGACTTATTTAACAATAAGGTCGACGTCACTGAACGATGTCAGCGTCACCGACCTTGGCCGAACGGACTAACCAAGGGGTTTGAAAAGATGTCGGCGTCACCGACCTTGGCTAATTGAACTAACCAAGGGGTTCGACTTATTTAACGATGATGTCAACGTCACTGGATGATGTCGGCATCACCGACCCTGGCCGAACGGACTAACCAGGGGTTTGAATTATTTAACAATGATGTCGACGTCACCGATAAACAACCACATATGTATCATAAGCAAATACAAGTGTAACCTTATAAAAACATATGCCTCATAATACTACGTCAAAACAACTTAAATTGTACACCACACTTTAATTGACACACATTACTACACACTTAATATATACATATACAGTCCCATTGATGTAATAAACGACACAGCTTACACCTGTTCAAGGGTAAAACATCCAGAGGTTGCTGGCATTCTAGCTATTAGGCAGCAATCGTCTATCCATATATGCGAGCTTGTAACTCCCCGTAGGTCGGGCTTTAACCACCTGATATTGTCCTTCCCAGTTGGGACTTAATTTACCTTCAGATATCGCCCTACTAACCTCGTTTCTCCTTAACACAAAATCACCGGGCACGAAACTACGAGGTCGTACTTTGGCACTATGATATCTTCTGATTGCATTCTTCTGCTCAGCTTGTCTGACGCTAGCTGCCATCCTTGCTTCTTCCACTTCATCTAATGCTAAGTTCATCCGCTCGAAGTTGTCTTCTTCAGTAAAATATGCAACCCGTGATGATGGAAAAGCCACTTCCGGAGGGATGACTGCTTCCACTCCATAAACAAGGCTATATGGAGTACGCCCCGTTGCCTTGGTCTGGGTGGTTCTGCATGACCAAATGACACATGGGAGTTCGTCGACCCATAAAGAGCGCCGACCTCCAATCCTTGTTTTCAGCCCATGCAAGACGACCTTATTAGCAGCCTCAACTTGACCACTCGCCTTGGAATTTCCCACCGAAGTTTTCCTAGATTGGATGGAATTATCGATCAGATCTTCAAGAATTCGGGGCTATTGAATTGAGCCCCATTATAAAAAACAAAGCTATGAGGGATGCTGAAGCGACAAATAATTTGCTTCCACACGAATTTAGCCACTGCCACCCTCGTTATTTCCACCAATGGTTTAGCCTCAATCCACTTTGTAAAGTAATCAATTGCAACTATCAAGAACCTTTCTCCTCCATCAGCTTTTGGGAATGGCCCCATCAAATCAATTCCCCAAGTGGCGAACGGCCAAGGACTTACAATTTTCATCATCTCCGCCAGAGGGAACCTCATGACAGGAGCGTGCACCTGGCATTTTTTACAATTCTTCATGATTTTTTCTAAATCCTTGAACATAGTCGGCCAATATAATCCCGCAATCATAACTCATTTTGCCAGATTACGATAGCCGATGTGACTTCCACATCGTCCCTAATGTACTTCTACCATAATTTCACTGGCCTTATTGGGACCCATACACCTGAGAAGAGGCACTAAATAAAATTTTTTATACAACACACCATTTATCAGCTCATTCCTTAATGCTTGATTTTTGACCTTCAACGCTTTAGGTCGTCCATGCTGAAGAACGTCATTTTCTAAAACCTCCAGAATTTGAGTTCGCAAATCTCCTGAAAATAATCCAGCTGGAAACACTTCCTTCTTGTCCGTGGTTCGAACAGCTAGTTGTTCTACCAACACCAACTTGGTTAAGTGCGGATACACAGAAGAAGTGAGTTTAGACAAAGCATCTGCATTGGCATTCTGACTTCGGGGAACCTGCACTATCTCCACCAAAACAATCTCCTTCATGACTTATTGGGTCTTTTCCAAGTATTTTTTTCATAACTGGGTCCCTGGCCTCAAACTCACCTTTAATTTGATTAACTATCAACTGCGAATCACTGCACACCTTCAATTCCTTCACCCCCATACTCACAGCTAGCTCCAATCCCGCAATCAAAGCTTCATATTCTGTCTCATTATTGGAGGCAGGGAATTCGAACCTCAAAGCATACGTAAACTGCCCTCCTTGCCGATCTGTCAACAGAATTCTGGCTCCAGCTCCTTGCTTACTGGAAGCTCCATCCACATAAAGTACCCAAGAATTACCTCTGACCTGGACTTCGTCTTGAGAACATTCGGCCTTGACTCCATTTTACGACACAGAATCAGACGTCAACCCCTCAGCCAAGAAATCTGCTAAAGTTTGACCCTTGACAGTGCGTCACGGCTCGTAATCAATCCCATATTCACTAAGCTCTACAGCCCACTTGGTTAACCTTCCCGATGCTCCCGGGTGTTCCATGATCTGCTTCTAGACGGAATCAGTAAGGACCGAGATGGGGTGAGCCTCGAAATATGGTTGTAGCCGCCTGGATGCTATCACCAACGCGAGAGCTAGCTTTTCAATTGTGGTATAATTACATTCTGCTGACTGCAAAACCCTGCTCACAAAATACACTGGCTTCTGCACTCTTTCTCTTTCTACTAATGCCACCGCACTGACCACCAACGGGGTGAAGCTAGGTACAAAAATATTCTTTCCGCAGGCATTGGCATCGTCAACCTGGGCAGATCGGCTAAGTATTCTTTCAATTCGTCAAAAGCCCTTTGACACTCTGCCGTCCATTGGAATTTATCTGCCTTCTTCAGTATCTTGAAGAATAGCAATGACTTTTCAGCAGATTTAGACAAAAACTTGTTCAATGCGGTCACCCGACCAGTCAACCATTGAACCTCCTTTACCGACGTCGGAGGATGCATTTCCATCACTGCTCGTACTTTCTCCGGTTGTAGGGCAATTCCTGTTTATGACACCATGTATCCCAGAAACTTTCCTGATGATGCCCCAAATACGCACTTCTTCGGATTCAACCTCAACTGAAACTTCCTCAGAATAGTTAACACTTCTCTGACGTCGGCGAAGAAGTCGAGGTCATCTTTACTTTTCACCAACATATTATTGATATAAGCTTCCATGTTCTTACCCAGTTGTTCTTTAAAAATCTTGTTCACCAACCTCTGGTATATGGCACCTGCATTTTTCAACCCAAATAGCATCGTGACATAACAATACGTTCTCTTGTTGGTAATAAACGAAGTTTTCTCCTCATCCCCTGTCTTTATGAAAATCTGGTGATATCCTTTGTATGCATCCAGAAAACATAAAAATAGAAACCCGACAATAAAATTCACCAAGATATCTATTCTGGGTACTGGAAAGAAATCTTTGGGGCACGCCTTATTCAAATCTTTGAAGTCCACACAAACCTCAATGAATGATCCGGTTTCTTCACCATCACCGGATTTGACAACCAAATCGGATCCTCTACTTCTCTAACCAATGTGGCTCCCAACAGTTTGTCAACCTCCATATCCATTGCTGTGGCCCTATCAGGTGCATAGCTTCTTTGCTTCTGCCTAACAGACGTCACCTCTGGATTAACATTCAAGCGCTGGACGATAACCTCGCAAGATATTCCGGCCATCTCATCAACAGACCATGCAAATACATCCACAAATTCTGTCAACAATTTCACTAGTTCTACTTCCAATCTTGGGGGAAGATCGTGCCCAATCTGCACCATTTTTTATTCCGCTATCTTAACTTCTTTAACAGGGGCTCCAGCTTCAAAAACTGATGTTGTTTCCCCAATTAAAGGCTTCAAGTTTGCCACCGTGCAAACTCGAGGAGCGGATTGGACATATTTCAATGATGCCATATAACATTCCCGGGTTTGTAGCATGTTGCTTCTGAGCTCGGCCACTCCGGACGACGTCGGTAATTTAACCATCTGATGAACAGTCGAGCACACAGCTGGAACTGATTCAAACCAGGCCTCCCCAGAAATACATTATACTACATGGGTTCATCAATCACCATGAACTCCAATGTTTCTATTCGAGACTTATGTCCATCCCGTAGCGTCACTGGCACTCTAATTTTTCCCGTCGGATACACCGTTTTGTTACCAAAATCGACCAGGGGAGTTCGTACCTTCTCGAACAACTCATTCTTCAACTTGCATCCTTCAAAAACCTCCGCCATAATATTTACCGAGCTCCCAGTATCAACCAAAATTCTCAAGACACGGTAACTCAAAATAATTACTTCTATAACAATGGGATCATCTAGGTCACCATACAACGGTTGATCCAGATCCCTAAATTTAATTGGTATGGCTGGCTACAAACTTTTCTCTTTCGAATGAGACCATAGCCGTCTCTCATACTCCGACGACGCTGGTTCAAAGAATCTCCATAAGTTGTACCTCTTGAAATCACATGAATAGTACCAGATATAACCAACTCTTTATCACCACATTCCTGTTTTGGCTCTACTACCGTTGTCATCTCCCTATATCTCTACTTCCCTGAGGTTTACGACTCACCCCTTGAGGGGGAACCGGTCTCCGAGATCCACCCTGTCTGTCGGTCAACATTGATTGATTCACACCCCTACAATCCTCCTTGTTATGTCCAACGGATTTGTAGTGCACACACCACTTTCCCGAGCTAAGATTAAAACGATGAGGTGCCTGTTGACTTGACACCTGTGAAGAATCCGCTACGAAGCCAGCACGCCATCTATCCTTTCTACTCTGCTGTGGATGAGGTGGAATATAATTTTTCCCAGAAAATCCCTCCATTATTCGATTCCCTTTCCAACCTTCCTGTGTATGTGTCCTTTTGAAGCTTTCTCTTTGATTCCTACTATCTTGAATTTTCATATGCTCGAATTCTCTTTCCTTCTTCAACATTTGTGTCTCCTCCATTCAGATATGCCGATTAGCAATTCTCATAAACTTCGGGAACGACGAGGGTGTGACGGCAAACACTTCCTTACTCATGTCCCCAGCTTTGAGCCCGTTGATAAAAGTATTCAACATCAAAGAATCTGATTTATTCATCACTGCCACTGATTCCCGATTAAACCGAGTAACATAGTCTGCCAAGGTTCACCCCTTTCTTGAAACATACTCATCAAGTGCGATGGACATTTTGCTATGAACTGGGTGCTTGTAAAACTAGCCAGAAACATGCGAGCAAACTGATCCCATGAGTTAATTGAATTAGAAGGTAAAGTAGTGTATCAATACCGCATTTGTTAGCCTCCAAAAAATTCTAGACCCACATGCATGAACAACAATGGGATAGATGGGCTCGAGGGTCACCATATCCATCAAATTGTTCCATATTCTGCCATCCTCGATAATTTGCGGGAACACCGCCGTTTCAATCTCAGGCACAAACGGGGTCTCTGGGACATCCTCCCAATAATCGGCACCTGGCGGCAACTCATACTGTAGTGGCAACACCGAGTAAGGTTGTGGGTGTTGTCGATTTGACCTTCCCTAGGAAACATAATCATAAGGTGAAGGTTGATGACTGTCACGATTTGATGTGATCTCGACTACAGGTGATCTTTGCTGGCCATCCTTTTGTCCCGGCGATTGCATGTGGGCCCCTTCTGAATTTTCTACCGCTTTACCTTTGCGGGCTCATTCTTCAGCCACTTTCTCTTTACGTTCCTTGTGCATTTGGCTATACTTTTCCAAATTCGCAAGAACATCATCCATTACTTTTTGCTGCTCCTCCATCAATGAAGCTCCGGGTGTTAGAGGTACTTGAGTTTCTTTTTGAGTCATGAGTTTAGGTTCTGGTCCCACGGTGGGCACCAATTATTGGATCCCTCCTTAGCGACGATCTCCCGTCACGTCGTCCTCCGCTTCTGACTACCTGCTTTTGGAAAGAACTCCCCTGTTTCACTCCGATGGCAAACTTAGTATTGAATATGAGAGTATATTAGTTTGCTAAAGTGGAATCCAATTACCTGTTTATTGAGAAAACCGTTGAGTATTTATATTAACCCAAAAGTAGAAAAGGCTCCAGCAGCCTAATTTAGATAATCCTGGTGTCATCCTCAAGCCTCAATACGTGTTATCCGCATGCTATAAAGGGGTGTTTGATATTCATGCCCTTTGTCTCGCACTAAGGGCACTGTAGCCGAAGTCGTCTCCAGAAGGGGTCGGCTCACCGTCAACCCGTCAACGGGAGACGAGGTCGGCTGACCGTCAACCCGTCAACGGGAGACGAGGTCGGCTGACCGTCAACCCATCAACGGGAGACGAGGTCGGCTGACCGTCAACCCGTCAGCGGGAGATGAGGTCAACCTTATATCACGTCGTCATTATTATAATATCCAACAATGACATCATTTGGTTTTTTGTTCGGTCCGATCGAGTTGATCCAGTGACCGATCGACCATTTCAATTGGTTGGTTCGTACTCTGGCTGATTTTGAAAACGTTGATTGAAATGTCATATTTCCAAAAGAAGAAGAAAAAATGTCCAAAGAGTCCTTATTTCTATATTGGAAAAATGGTAGTTTTAGTCCGTTATGTTTGGCCTTGTGGCTGTTTTGGTCCCTTTTATTTTAGTTTTGGCATTTTCAGTACTTTATGTTTGCTTGTTTTGGTACAAATGGTCCTTTTACCTGTTATCAAAGGTTTAGCAGGTAATTTTGAAACTTTTTCCAAAATAAAAAAATTGATCGTATTATAATAATTAAAACCATTAATAAATTTAGTATTTCTGTTCTACGACATTTATTTTGTTTTCTTTTTAATTTTAGAAATTTTTGTTTTTTTCTTCTTTTCGATATATTTCTTATTTGGGCAACTAATTCTAATGACCCAAAAATCAACTATTAATATGGAACATAGGTAATTGAGGGAATTGGGATCTTCTAAGTAAGTTGGTTGTGCTTAGGTGTAAATTGGTTTGTTGCCTACATAGATTACTAACTCATTACTCATGCACAAGTGACAATTCATGGTGGGGATTTGATTCAAATTTCACGAGGACCTCAAGTCACAAATTGGACTCCCTACTACTATTTTATTTATATGTTTTAGTTATTCGTTTTGCCCTTCATTGTGTGTTTGTACTATTGAAGTTTTTCAATAGTTCATTACCTACTATCCTTGTGGATTCTACCATTAATACTACTTCTACGGGTGTATACTTGCACATAGTTGTTGGTAAGGGTTTTAAAACTTGTGTTGTATCTGTGTTTATGTTTGCATATACCATTTCAATCCATCAACTGGCATGAGTTTTTCCTTTTCATCCATTTCTTATTCTGATTCAAACTCTTGCTCTGAATACCCCTTGTCCACTAATTCATATTCTGTGGCAATTCAGGAATTAGGCAGACTTATCTGTTGGAGTAGAAATTTACTGTCAGAAACAAAACTTAACCATGTTGCCTATGAAGCCCTAAGGTCGTAATTACAACGTTATTCGGCTTTATTTATTTTTCTGTTAAAACCAAATCTTCTATTGTTGTTGGGGCAGTAGGATTGCGATGGCGGTATTTCGTTTATTTATCTTTATGTCTAAGACAAGGTTTAGCCTGGTTGCTGTTGGGGCACCAGGATCGCAATTTGATCCCTTTGGTTGGCGAGGCCCTTTGCGTAGGAGTGCTGGGAAGTCATTGGCATCGAGAGGTAGAGCCTGAGATAGGGGTTGAGGCAGTGATGAAGATTGCGGTTCAAGAAGCATTAGAGTTAGATATGACTCATGGGTATTGGTGGGCTATGGCCGCGAAGTTTGTATTTCAATCGTTGCTGGACGATTTTCAACGCCATTAATTTAGTAAACATCCTTTTACCCTCAAAAAAACAAACTCTGATGCACTCAATCTTTTGGGCGGCATACCAAAGCCGAAGCTCGTTCGAGAAATAACCGAAAGGCTTTTCAGTTTCTCTCTGTATCTATCTTTGTATTTCTATGTGATTACAATGTTCGGCAAGAGCAAGCCTTGTTACTATTTTTTTGGATTTGGATCAGCAATTTTCTGCCGTCATTTGAAAAAAGAAGTTTTCAGTCTTGGAACCCTTCTGGCATTGTTACTAGAATCTCTGAATTATGACAAAATAATGGAGGAAATGTTTCTTGCTTTTTATTGTCAATCTTTTACTTGAAGCATTAAAATTCGATTGAAGTGGCAATTCTTTCGCACCTGAACCATTAATTAAAATCCAATTGAAATGAGAATTTTTTAAGCTCGGCTTTTGCGAAAGGAAAAAAAAAAAAAAAGCAATTTAAGATTCAGATTCTGACGTCGTCTTCTGGGTTGAAGAATTGTGGGAGAAATTTGGTTGATAATGTCTTGATTTTTTATGAAAGTTTACACCAATTTCTTTTTGTCATTTGACGGCTTCTGCGAAAGTTTACAGTAAGGATCTAGCGATGGTTAGTGAGTGTTAAAAGTTAGAATTAGATAGGTTCCAAAATTCTATTAGTGGAGTAGGGAAGAGAATAGGAAGTTAAAACAGAAGATCGGGAACGATTTTTTTTCAATTGATAAAAGTGATAATTCATGACTTCAAAATTATGGGCGTCATTTATGAGATCTTTCCTCCTTCTGCCCAGAGATCTTGCACGTGGACTAGATACTGGGGGGTGAACAATATAATGTCCCGTAATACAAGGTTGCATGTAGGGAATGGGTCTGTATTCTTCTTGTTTTCGAATTGGGCGTGGGATTGGGACACTTGGCTTCTAGATTGGCGCAGAATCAGATTGCCAAGCCTCTCCTTCCAGTCCGGGAATTTATAGAGGATCGACATCGATTGCTGGGGGAGTTCATGGGTATGTTGTCACCGGCTGTGATTCATGCTCTGCAGGGTGTACGGGTAAATTTTTGTGAGGAGGAGGATCGGTTAATCTGACAACCGTAAGCTTCGGGCCTTTTTACTCTAAAGTCAACGCACGAAATTGTGAGATCGAGGGGTATGGGGACTTTTTCCTGGGGAGTAGAGCAGCGATTCCTTCCCTTGAAAATAATAGTTTTTAATTGGTGTTTGCGTAATGATCTGTTGGCTTTTGATGATGTGTTGTGTTGGATGGGGTTTTCTTTGGCCTCTCGGTGCCAGTTCTGTGAGGATGAGAGTGGGTTGGGCCACACTTTCTTCCTCCACCCATGGGCAGCGGAGGTATGGAGGCTATGTTTGCAGATGTTTCACCTTGGCTAGGGTGTTCTTACAAGTTGGGATGCAGCGGGGGTTTTTTTCGACCCACATTCTGGCCTTCCCAAGGACCTCCGAGTTTAGGTTCGTTCACTACAAGAAAATGTGCTTTTAGAGACGCGTCCAAAACTATTTTATATAGTGCACTTATTGTTTCAAACCGCTTTTTGAGACAGCATTGAGACAGTAATTGTGGCGTCTCCGTTATAGCCGTCGCAAAAGAAATTTGAGACAGTCAAACTGTCTTAAATAGCTTTTGAGACGGGGTTGAGACAGTTCTTCAAATGTCTCAAAAGTATTAGAGACAAACACTTTTCCGTCTCAAGTGGTTGTCTCAAATAGAATTAAAGACAGTAATTTACTATCCCCAATATTATGTCTTGAATGCTTAGAAATTAGAGACACTAAACTTAGACACCATTAGGCTGTCCCAAATAGAATAAAAGACAACAGTCATCTGTCTCAAATAATGTCTTATTTTATTAATAGTCCAGACTCAAAATTGAGACGGCAATAATTCGACTCAAATAGAAATAACTATTGTAGTGTTTTTATTTTTTTATGAAATTGTTATTCATTGAACACACTATTCTTTGAAAGAACATAATTGCTCATTTACGAGCTAATAAGCACAAATTGTTTATAAATTAAAAATAGCCTCTCAATTGTAAATAAATATTCAATACAATTGTACACCATTCTTGATCCAAATATATGTATTTTACAACCACAAGATACTATGACTAGAGAGAATTCATACACATCTAATAGTTTAACTGTTTTATAGACAAAATATGGGCTACTATCTTGGAAATGCCTAAAAAGGTGTAGAGAATATAATATGTATGCATATGTGCCACAAACTCTGAAGTAACTTCCATTCATCTATTCATCTTCAGATTCCTGAGAAAATAATAAATAATTTTTTGATAAGAGCACCTATAAATAGACAATGACATAAGAACAAAACATTGTTACATTTAAAACAAACCTCATCCTCTCACAATGAGAAATGAGGATATATGTGTTTGCCAAGATCTCTACATAATTTGATTGAACCTGTAAAATAATTGTTTGAGTATATTGTTAAAATTAATAGTTTATGAGATATACTTAAAAACTATCTACTTTAAGCATAAAGTAAAAAATAAAAAAAAAAATTGCCATTCAAACGATAAAATAAAAAGTTCCTACACTACTAGCTCCACTCAAACATTCAATTCAATGTATTCAAGCCTATAAAAGAAAAACAAAGTAAGACAACTTCAAATATTTAGATCCATAACGTATATTGAAAGAACTAAAACTTTTAAATAATGGAAATTGTTAGTTCACAAAATTTCTCCCAGTAAATATCCAAGCAAGACTAACAAATTATGAAAATCATACCACATATTCTAATTTAAGCTTTACACAATCTGCTATGACCAAATCATAACCTAAAAAATATTTTCAATGTAGTGGAAGTAAATGTAGAAATAGATTTTGAAAAAAAAAAGTATGGAACAAGAACGGATGGTAAGGATGAAACTTAATATATATATATATATATATATGGTCATTTTCCGTATGCATCACAGATGATGCCTATTTATATTGCTTTCTTCATCACATGTGCCTTTCCCCATTTAAGCTTGGGAACGGGAAGCACCACCAACAACAACAGTCTATGACATTATCAGATTGAGAATAATTTAAATATGAAGAAATGAAGGGTTTTAAGTTTTAACTACTTTGACCCATCAAAAGTGCTTTAACTGATTCCACAAAGAAACTGAGCAAATATGTGCACAGAGAAATGTAAGTTTCATTCTCTCATGTGTAATTTTTTGTTAGTTTCATCTTCCAACTTAGAACAAAGCAGAAAACAGTGATTGACAACTCTTAGAGAGATTGTATAGGAAGATAATACCTTGAAAATAAGATGTAGAGAAAATTCTTTAAGAAGTCTTCCATAGTTCTACAAATTTAAAAGTAAGTTTGAATTAGTGTCACCAATTAACTTAGCAGATGGGTCACAATTCACATGCTTAATTATTGTTCAAATCATTGGGTGAATTCCAGACAACAGAGCAAAGAAAAAACACATCAGTAGCACAAGTTGATTGCATATTACAAAAACAGTAAGCACACATGATACTTCGCAGCATCCATAAAAGGCCTACAATATGAAAAGTATTAGCAAGTAGAAGTAGCAAAAAGCATTATGCATTTATATACCTATTTCAAAATGACTTTTTTTTGTTGGGCATAATAAACAAGAACAAAACATTGATTGTGCTTCAGAAAATCAAAAAGTCTCAGCTCACAATGCAATCGACATCCACATTCATAACTGGCTTATAGACCGGCCAAGATGGTGCTCATGCTGCAAAAAACGTATGATTAGCAATAAATGAATCATGAAACAGAAGAAGTCAATGCAAAAGATTTGCAGGAGCAATTAAAAAAAAACCTTGAAAAAGAGGCAGCAATGGCAATCCACAAAAGATTGAATATTGGAATATGAAATAAAACCTAAGCCAAGACTTAATCTTTGATTAATAATGAGCAAAATAATAGATTAAACCCAGATACAAAACCCAATTAACTCAAAAAAGTGAATGTAAGCCGTAAAGAGTAAGATGGATGGGGCAATTTCGCTACCTTCAGCCGTTATTGCCATATCTAGCTTTTGGGGAGACTTCCGATTGACAATTGACTCAATGGGTTCGACACTAGCCGGACTGTAGCCGGCGAGGCGGTCGGGATTTGGAACTAGTCGAACAAGCAGGGCGCCGCGGCTTCGATGGGTATAGGGTTCTGTTCGTCTATGCTCTGCTTTTTTCTTTGAATCGGTTTAGCTAGCGCAAACCCTTATTAGTTTCATTATTTTTAAGATACTGAGAATATCGGTATTTACTTCCAAACTTAATTAAATGTCTAATTGCCATTAAAAACTAAATTTAAATTACAGGAGTACTAATTATTTTTAGCCTCAACTTTCAAATTTAATTAATTCATTTAATATATAATTTTTTATCCCAAAGAAAGACTTAATAATTGGTTTCCTAATCAATTTATAAATATATAAGCTTAAGTTTAATTTTCTAGTCAATTTTGCAAGTAAAAAATGTATTTATTTTAAAAGATATGGTCTGTTTGGTTTAAACCATATCATTGCTCTTATTAACAATTTGTGAAACATTACACCCTCTTTATAAATTTTGAAACTTTTACGGCCCTTGTAAAAAAAAAAAAATTCCTATTTGCTTAAAAGAGCTTTAGAAATAATGTCGTCATAGTTGTTTTGTTCTTGTAGTCCCCTCAAATGGAGATTCAAACTTGAGCCAATTTCAATCCCCAATATAATACAATCTTAAAAATGAGGAATACGATGACTATATATGTTTATCAAAATCCCACTACCACCCATCTTTCTCTAATATACTATTGTTGGGGGAAAAAAATAATTTTGTCAAATTTCTTAATCCAATCTCATTTAAGTGTCTAAGTTAGTGTTATTAAAGACAAAAAAATAAAGTAGTGTCTTATATAAGTGTCTTAAATAGTTTTATTTAAGACAACAACATTTATTGTCTTAAATGAGTGTCTTAAATAATTTCATTTAAGACAAAAATTTTACTATCTTTAATAAGTGTCTCAATTAGTTGTATTTGAGACGCCATTTCACAAACTGTCTTAGTTGAAGTGTCTCAGATTAATTATTGAGACAATCATTATTATTGTCTCAAAGTCATGGTATTTGAGACAATTTTTTCTTACTGTCTTAAAAATTTGTTTCAAATACCATGTTTTCTTGTAGTGCGTTTGCTCTTGCTATGGGTTATATGGAAAGCTTACAACAAGGGGCTGCATAATGGGATTGTTATGGCTCCTTATGAGGCACTAAGGGAGTTTCAGCGTTTGTTCTATGATGTCGTTAAGTGCCATCCTCCGATTTTTTCAATGGGCTATGCTTTCCTCATCTTGGATGGCATGATTCCAAGATGGGCGTTTCGCAAGAGAAAAGTCCCTGGAGTAGCACCGGAGCTCCATGCTACTGGAAAGTTTCAGTCTTCCCAAACTTTGTGACTTTAACATACAAGAATGCAACAGCACATATCATTCAAATAAGTTCCACCACGTAAGAATAGATAACAACAGAGACGTTAGATTTAGGAAACTAAAGTCAAGATTATTATTCATTCTAGAGACTGGAAAGGAGGAAATCACATCATGCAATGAAAATCACCATTTCCCAGTAGCATCAGAGGCTCCGTGCTGAAAACTTCAGCATTAGCAGATGCAGATGATGCAGCGATACAGGTCAATCGCCCACCCCACCTCAAAAACCAGCAAGATAGTTAAGGAAACTAGTAAAATACCGAAGATTTCTAACTAGCCATTCAAAATTCAAATTACATGTTCTACTCCAATAATCTTGTAGAGCTAGTTCAGAGTACTTCCCGCTATTTCCTCTTATCATGTGTACTCTGCCACTGAAACCTAAGGCTAAGGATCAAAAGTTTCTTTGTCCACATTTGCTAGTGTCAAACAGCATTGGACTGATTTCCCCTTGAAACAGGAACAACGTTAACATCCTGGATTGAAGGCTAGTAGGGTACAAGGGGCTGTCAAGATCCTAGACATGATAATACTCGATCTAGAAATCTCAACCAATGGTAACAGCCTTGAATCATGATACAATCACAGAGGCATTGATATTGATTCCGTTCTCCAGTAAGAATGAACAGAAGGACATAAGAAAGCAAGTTTTCCTTTATTCAACTACAGAATAGATGTTTTCACATCTCTAAACATATCTACCAATTTACAATCAAAACACCTCCTACATAAATTTTCTTCTCATTTTTAATACACTTCCTTATGTTTGCAGTCATTCTCTTTCCACTTAGTCCACCTCTAATGATTCATGTAGAGCAAGGTTTGTCAACCATTGAAGACCCATTGATAGGGTAAAAATTAAGGTGGGTTCAAAAAAAGTTGCGATGACTTGTAGGAAACCAAAGACAAATTCAACTGTCTACTTAATGCCTTACAATTAATTTCGGGAATTTTCTTTCACTGGATGACCAAAACTATGGGCAGAATCACTCATCCCCATACCAATCTAGTTGGTTTAATCCTATTAGATCCTATTGAAATCCATGGAAAATATATTTGGATCATTAGACCTCCCCAAACCACTTGTAAGCCTAGTACAGTTTCATCAGTATATTTCCAAAATGCTTTTAGCAACAAAGTCAACACAAAAAGTTCATAAAAGTGATCCAAGAGGGAAAGAAGCAAACACATCTCACAATCTCATCTGCATAAAGTAGAGGGAAAAGATTACCAGAATGCAGATAAGGAATTTTAAAATAGAACACAGCTGCAAAAGCTAGTTGCATTAACATAAATTAAAACAAAAACATATCAAACAACAATGCAGAAAATTAATCCCATATTCCAATCAGGGCAACACTAATGCAGCCTAATACGAACCCGTTTAGTCACAAAACAAAATATGGGATTCGACATAGTATTCTTCACATTAATATGTACATTCAAGCATTAGGTAGCACATATGGGAGATAACCATGGCAAAGTATGTACTACAAGCCTAATAGACAGATAAAATCTGTGAATGCATGTATCTATCATATTCCAAAAGTCATCATCCAACATATATAAAATCCATAAAACAGTAATGATAAATAAATTGCATCACATCATGTTAATATCTCCAAGAGCATTTGTGAACCATAATAACTAATAGTATTTGACAAAAATATGCTTAAGTACTTCTTGTACTAGCCTAAATAACCTAGACACCAAATACTTATGTCGAAAATAGGTATATCTTCCAAAGTAGAATAACAACACATTACTTCTTAATTGCATCTAGCACTTTTTTAGTGTGATCTGCATATATATGAAATTTCTTCAACAAAATTTCTGTTTCCACTATTCGTATTTCCTTCCACTTTTGCTCAAACTCCTCTGATGTTGCACTCTCTACAACACTCAAATTTGCTTTTAAGAAACTAACTTGCTTAGCTGTCATTATCCCTTTCAAACCCAAACTAGTGTATGCTTGAATTGTTAAAGGATATTTTTGCTTAAAATCTTCTCTATCGTCACCATCACAATCACCATTATTTCCACCACCACCACCAACATCAATATCAACTTCCTTCTCTCCCTCTAAAAAAACCATCTGATAGGACTTGTCGTGGGTCTACCAAATACAGTAAAAATACTGCTTAAAACCTGCAATTAAGATGCTAATAAAATATAGCACAGTAGTAGACATGGTCGATCCACAGAGACGGCAATTTAATTCAAATTCCAATTAACGTGCAAATAAAACCAAACTATGACTAGTAGTCACCTTTGTGTCTCTTAAGAGACCTTAGAGTTGTCACTTAAATATAGCAAAATAATAATTAAACTAATAATTAAATAAAAGACTTAAACAATAATCAATTAATGAGAGAAAATTCCGGTATTATGTAAATCCACCTTAATCTCATGCATGCAATCATAAACCTCTTAACTTGTCTAATTACTTATGCCGTTTCAGTTATAGTATTACCGCGAGTCCCCGCAAATAATCCCAATTCTCCCATAGATTCTCGATAATCCCCCATGAGTCTTCGCAAAGGAATTATTCTCTAACTACGTTAACTAACAGACCGCGAGTCCCCGCAAACCTTATTAATTAACAAATAGAAGTATTAAGAACTAGAAGAACCCAAAACTAATAATTCCTACTGACGATGCATTAGAAATTATTACCCAATTAATCCTGTACTACTCGGCCGGTAGTTGTGCCACTCACTGACTCTACCAGATTAAACTAAGTTGATCAGGCTTAATAGAATCTTAGTAATTAGACATATAAACACAGGCAATTTAGAAACATAATTCATTAGACCTTAGATTAATTCCTGGGTTTCATACATGTATGGATTATGGCTTCTTACATAATACTAGAACTAATAAATTTGCTACTCATGATAAAACACGAAAAACACATAATTATAAAAGAAGACATTAAAAGAGAAAAGAGAATACTATACTGGAATTTAAGAAGTCGCTATCTGACAACCGCCGGTTTGGCCAAACGGTAGACTGCCCGTCGGAAAAATCCAAAGTTGCGATCGAAACACAGAGCAAAACAGAACAGAACAGAGAAAAACAGAGGAAAACTATACTAACACGAAACTGTATCTTGCGTGAGAATTATTTGTAAACTAAGAACTATTCTCTATAAAACTTATCTAGAAAACTTCTATCTCAAAACTTGTCTCTAAAAGCTTGTATATAAAAGCTTGTATATTAAAAGTGCAGGAATAATCCCCTATATATAGGGATACAAATCAGCAATTAACCTATCTCCTAATGGAATAAGGAAACCTTCTTCTACTTGGAAAGAGAATTAATTAAGCACATGGAGTCTCTGCAATTTTGATAACTCCCAACTTCTCTCTTTAATTCCTTCTTGGATTGGTAATTGTCCAAAACTTCATTGCTTCCCTTTTAAGCTTCGTAGCATCTTCCACGAAACCTGCGCGTGGCTGCCTACTGATTTCATTAATTCTGAATCAAATTGGATTAGATTAATTTCCAATTTGATTTCGGCCCACTTGGATTAGAATCCAATTTGAATTCGGATTGCAGCACACATGGAATCCAATTGGATTGGATAATTAATTGAGACTCCAGTTGGATTTTGCACTTGATTCCAATTGACTTTGTTTTCTCGCAATTATGATCGGCCGGTCCTTCATGTGGCTTCCTTCATGGTGTAGCTCACAAATCATGTGGGCTTTTTAGGCCTTGACTTGTCTACTCTAATTCTTCCACTTTTTACATATTCTTTTCTTCTTAGGCCCGATCTCCAAAACTGCAAATAAACATTAAAACCTTGGGCAAAAACCCGTGAGAACTACCATAACAAGTGCTAAAATAATTCACCTAAAAGATGCAGATCACCATCTTTTCCTCAATTTTCTAAGGGCCTGTTCTTTTTGGTTGGGTTCAGTTTTGGTTTGAAAAAAATAGTTTTATAATGTAAAAAGTGTATTGAAAATGTAAAAAAGTATAGCTGAATAGTAAAAAATTGTATAAGAAATGATAAAAATTGATTATAATATATTAAATTTACTGTTGAGACCAAAACTAAAACTTAAAGAAACAGGCCCTTAGTTTTTTGGGGGAAGGGCCTCCTTTACTACTCTTTTTCTTTTTCTCGTTATCTCTCCTACCATTGTCATCCTCTTTCTCACCAACCCCATTACTAGTCATCTTCTCATCATCACTCTCATCATTGTCATCCTCCTTCTCACCTCCCCACCACCCCCCCCTAAACCCCTTATTAGGCTTCCCAGCACCACCCCAAATCTTCTTTGAGAGACTAAAAATTTGAGCCTCATGAGAATTGCTAAAATCAACATTCTCCCCTTTTTCAATCTTCTCTGCATTCTTAAAATACTTATTCTTTAACCGTCTAACTTTCTCATAAAGTTGAGTTCTTGTAAGTTCAGCTTCTAAATACCCCTTAATAAATTCAAGAAAAGCACGCATATTCTTAAAAGACGCGTCCATACCTCTGAAAATTAATAATGCCATCTAGAATACAAACCTCATCCTCCTCGCCACACACACACACCCCCCCCCCCCCCCAGATTTTTTCCTTTTTCGTACTTCCCTTGCCAGCCTTAGCCGCCTTAGCCCTTTTACTACTCCTCACATCTTTAGGTTCAGTTGTGCGTTTTAAGACGGATTTAGAATCTTTGTATGCTGCATGTTTTGGAGTGTGGACCTTAATTGTGAAATCTGATGCAGAAGGAGAAAAGTTGGACCTTTCCACGTCCGATTTCCATTCTTCAATGTTCCCAAGTTGGCGATGAGCTGTGGGTGGGGGGATGTTTTGCCTCCGAAGACTTTTTGTCTTCTTAGATTGAGATGGAGCTGGGGAGGTTTGATTTTCAGCAATGCTGGCTTTTGTTTGATTTTGAAGCCCGGCCGGAGTTTCTCTCTTCCCTTCGGCACCAGATTCTGATTTTTTCGACGATAATTCATCTTCTTCAACCGGAGGAGGAGGCCGTTGAAGGGATACAGACTTGTTGGATTTTGCCATGGACTTTTTTGATTTCGCCATTGGAAGGGAAGGAAGAGGAATCGGCTCGAAGAAGAGGAATCGTTGAAAGAATTGACTGGGGTTTGAAATCTATTTTTGCAGGGCATTTGGGATTTAAGAAGGAAGGAAAGTAGTTCGAGAGTTTAATTTATTTTTATTTTTCTTGAAGTAATTCTTGTTTTCTTTTTTTTTTAATCAAGACTCCTGACTTTGATTCTGAATATGTTTATTTTTATTATTATTTACTGAGAAAAAGTAATTCCTAAGAAAAATTTCCAACATTACTTCTATACATTTAGTAATTATACTAGTATAAATATACTTGCATAATATATACAATATAAATAACTTTTTTATTTGGGAAGGGTGGTCTGTTAAAAAAAACAGAAGAAAAAACTGGTCCGATACCCGACCTGAACCCGATCGTACCTAGAATCGACCGGTCGGTTTGGGTCGGGCAGTGGGTTTGCTCAGCGCCCTATAAGAGGGATTTTTGTTTAAAACTTATGAGTTTATTAATTATTTTTTAAACTTTTTGATCATGATTAATTAATTTTAATTTAGGTAAAAAGAAAAAAAAGTGGTTAATTTTAATTTAATATAAACATATTAGATATTATTATTATTATTGACCTGTTATTAAAATTAACTGAATATAGACATTATTATATGGACATTGTAGGTGTTAATTTTCTCTCATGATTATGTAAAAATAAAGATTTAAAAGTTGAGCACCTAAAACCTACACAAGTAATATGAAAAATAAAATCCTCACCAAGGAAATAAATTTAATAACGACAACAACAACATTATAATATTGGTAATAATAATAATTAGAGTTGGTTTCATGAATCTAGTTTATGTTTGTGACACTGTTTAAGTGGTCAATATGCGTATTTTTTTAAGTTGATACTTGAACAAAATAAAATTGATACATATTCATGAGTATCACTAATACTTTGTCCAAGTCACTTTAGAGATGAACAGAAAAATTTAAGAAGAAAAAAAAAACATGATATTCTGTTCCTTAATGTTTTGGGGGTGTGTCTTGGTCCATAATGTTTCAACTTTGGCATTTTTAGCCTTAAAGGTTTATTCTAGTTACAGTTTTGGTCAATAAAAATCGGTTATTGCCTATAGATAATTTAGGGTCAAAATGTCTAAAATATTAGGTGAAATAGAAAATTTCAAAAATCACCACCATAGCCCAGCTAAATCATTTCCTTATGGATTTTTTTTTCCTGTCTTACTCACGTGACAATATCTGAAGTATAGCGAAACCTACATAAACTTTAGCCTAGTTCCTCTAGTGATTGGCACGAGGAAATAAATGTGAAGGACATTCTAATCCGTCATGCCAATGCCGGAGACATCAAACAAGCCATTTCCACGCTGGATTTGGCCCATAATGGCCTCACTTCCTATTCCGTCCACCTTAAATCTTGCATCCCCGCTAGGAACCTCCATTTGGGAAAGCTTGTCCACTCCAAGCTCCTTGAGTCACTGCTCCAGCTCGACTCAATTGTGCTCAACTCCCTCATTATTTGGTATTTTTAAGAACCATGACTAGGCAACAACCAGAAGTAATTTTGTATCTACGGTGAACGGATTGTCCTTACTACTTTCTTCAAGTGCAGTAGTCATTTGAAGAGTACTCTATTTAAGTATCTACTACTTGAATAAGAGAGTAGATACATTACTCTCTTCAACTATCCATTTAAAAAGAGTAAATATCTACAACTTTTTGTTTTAAGTAGTAGACACTGGAAGAGAGTATTTATAACTCTCTTCAAATATCTACTACTTGAAGAATAGTAAATCATGATTAAAAATACATTAAAAATAAATAAATAAAAAACAACACACCCACACACAAACATACACCGAAAAACAAATGAATTAAAACGCATGAATGAGTTCATGCACGTACGCATTTTTGTCGCATGCATTAACCCGCTTCACAAAAGGGCATCTCTTTATGTAACAATAGCTGATTCTAGCAAATTCAACACATGCACGGGAATTCAATTGTGGAGAATATTCATAGTAAATTATATAAATTCAATACATGCATGGTCCGATTAGATTTTGAAGTAATACAAACAATATTGAATATTACTCTAAATAATGCCTCCTATAAGGTATATTACTAATTAAAATTAATGCCTTCACTGCAACAACACATTTATCTCATTATCAGAGTCTATCCTACATAGCAAAGAATCGAACTACGTATCCTGAAATTCAATAATAAAATCATTCATTTCCATTAAAATCAATTAACAATATTTACTTGATTTCGTATTTCTCAACTACTTTCAATGCATTATAGGATGCTACGCTTTGCTCTATGTAATTCAACTAGTTATCATTGATTAAAAGTGCATAAATTTATTCAAGAAAATCTATACTTTTCCCTCTTAAATTATTCTCTTTTTCCTTAGTCCCAAGTTCTATACGTAATAGTGGTATCAGAGTCGGTATCAATGGATGATAAAACGAATGTTTAATTAAACAATTATGTGAATAAAGTCATAGTCCTCCATGAATCGAATATCAACGAAATCCAAGTTACGCTATAAATGGTGCTAACGAAGTTGCAGGATTTTGCGCACCAACTATACCCCATACATCAATCCCTTCTCTTGATTGGTGCTTTCACCATCATGACTATTCACTAGTCATCACTAGATTCTCCCTGAACGAAAAACGATCTAAGACTATTATTAAATCTTTTTCTCTAAATTTTGAATCAACACCCACCACCAATCAGTCTAAATATATGCAAAATGGATAATGAGTCAAAAAATAGGATTGTGTGCTGTAAAATATAAACTAATAGAAACACAAATTTTTGATCGATATACACTGTAGGGAGAACAGCTCAATGTAAACACATTAACATAAACCTCTAAATATTTGCCGAAACAAAACAATAAAAAAATTATACCTTTACACGTAGATTTTGCTTCTTTTTCTTTTTCTCCCATAAGAACCACAAAAGTGGCATCCATCATTTCCATGGAAGCCTAAAAAAGAAAAACAACAAAAATGCTAAAACAATAGTTCAACTCATGCAGTATTCGAAACCTCCAAACATTAAAGGATAAGTTGCGTTTTTATCTTTCTTTTAATTATCGGTGACTGATCATATTTGCAAGTTTAGAGAGGAAGAAATGGCTGAGCTCATTGGGATCACAAGACAAAGGGTTTTCTCCATCATACGTACGGATTGAATATCTGCAAGGAGACTACAATGAGAAAGAAGAATAGTTCAAGGTTGACTTTATGAAAAAGGGAGCTTCGCATGATTATGAAACCAAACATTTTCTTAAACCTCCCAATAATTACAAAGGTTCATCATGTTGAACAGTACTTTTATGGGAAAATTGTAAGAGTGAACTGCCAAAAATATCATCATACTTTTTCAAAATCTCTCGTTTGATCATTTTTTTTTTTCCCCACAAATGTCACCATACTTTTGAAAAGGGCCAGAAATGTCATTCCGTTAAAATTTTTCGTTAGAGCTAACGGAATAGTCAACATGTTCCTTTCACATTCTTTTTTTTCAGAGGTATTTTTGCATTTTTACTGTTCATTTTTTTTCTTTCTTTCTTCTCCAATGGTTCAGAATTTCTTCATTTTTTTTCCCCTTGTATCCCCAAGAATTGAACCTATGACATCAGGGTTACAAGGCACTTCCCTTACCACCACCCCAACCCTCCCCCCAGAATTAATAGGGGTTCGATTCCTACCTCTAGTAGTTCTGAAAAAAATGAAGAAATTCTTAATTTTTTAAAAAAAATTTTATTTTATTTTTATTTATTCAATTTTTTTTTATTTCTTCTTCTCCGACTGTTCAGACCAGCTTCTCATTTTTTTCCCCTTTCTTTTTCTCCGACTGTACAGACCGTCTTTTTCGTGCTACCGCAACTACTGCAACTCCCCAAGACGATCCTATGTAGTATCCCGATACTGACTACCTTGGTGGGGACCCGACCCCCACCCTAGCTCCGCCTATTGGGTTATCGAGTCAAGTCGTGTCAAGATTTGAAGTGTTTAAATTCTGATTATTTATTAAATAATCGAGTGTAAAATTTCGTTCATATTTATTTATTTATTACATAAATGAGTTCAAACAGAACTCTTACTGAGCAAGTTATGAACTTGTCCATAAGAGTTTGTATAAGGATCAAAATTTTAGTTAAGACCAAATTAGGAGATGTATTTATTATTTTTAAAATTACAAGGACTAGTTTATAATTTGATTAAGCCTCGGAGGAAGTAATTGTAATTCACCCTAAAAGAAACGCGGCACTGTTGTTAGATTCCCTCGTTCGTTTTAAAAGCTGTCAGACCAACTGTTTTACTAATATATTCAAAGATCAGACAAGAAATTAAAGAAGAAAAACCTATAAATGCATGCATGCATGTGATCATGCATGTGTCACCAACTTTACCCTTTTTAAAGCAAATCCATTACCTTTATTGCCTTTGATGACCTGAAGCTCCCTCATGCAAGCTTCACTCTGTTAAGTTAGGCCTATAAATAAACACCCAAATTAAAATAGCCATATCCATCCACCCCACAAAACTCTTCCCATTCAGAAGAATTGTAATTTCAGTAAGAACAAGAAGAATCAAAATTCTGATCAAGTTATCGACATCTCGAGAAGCTCAGCAGCATTCTTATTCGATAGATTGGTGAAAAGATTGTTGCAGAATCGTCGTCAGACCATCGGATGCTCCAAATATGGAGGAGACATGAAG
>VMRK01000035.1:0-50557 GCA_016801395.1 Leptodermis oblonga
TATAACTATAAATAGGGGTTCAATTCTCCATTATTCGATAGTTGATTTAAGTTAAAGAAAGTATTAGTTTATACTCTTAAATCACTCTCCTTTATTGAGCTTTCGTAATTTGCATGTTTTGTGAATTGCCATAAGTTTAGAAACTATAGGCTATTAGGTAATTGCTCTGCCTAATTGCATGCTTTGTTTCGACTCTTTATATTCTTGATCTTGGTTCGATTTGCGTGTTTAAAATTAGCTTAGGTTAATTTTAGTAGACTGCCGAATCCGAGGTAGGGATTCTAGAGGTTAAGAGCTGCGTCTCGCAATTTCCAGACTTTCCTTGGCAAGTATTCCGCATCGAGTACCCCGTTCCACATCAATTCGATCAGGGGCTCACATCATTTTGGCTTAAGTAATTTGCATGCTTGTTAATTGCTAAAGTACAGGAACTATAGGCTAATTAGATAATTGCTCTATCTAATTGCATGCTTTGTTTCGCCTCTATTATTCTCCACTTGGTTCGAATTGCGTGTTTAATTTAACTTGTTAAATTAGTTGTCTGCCAAATTCAAGGGTGAGGATTCTAGAGTTTTGAGAGCTGCGTCTTGCATACAGACTTTCCTTGGCAATTTTCCGCATTGAGTTCTTGTTTTTCACAAGTTGAAATCAAGGGTTCACATCAATTGGTATCAGAGCCTTGGCTGTTTGCTCGACAGGAGGAGGTTGGAGTAACCCGATCAACTCATAAGGTGTTTTCTTTTCCTTAACTGTACTTTAAGTTCTGATTTTTGTGGAAAAGATTGCTCCTTTTTAAGAAATTTTTTTTTCTTAAATCCCTTTAATTTCGGTTCTTGCTGCTGTTTTTGATCTTGAAAACTGAAATTAAAAAGCACAAAAAAAAGGGGCACCTGAACAAAAAAAAAAAAAAAAGAAGGCGCAAAGAAGTTTGAAAAAGCCTGTTCGGTTTTTGCTGTTTTTTTTGGGTTGATTGGGCTGTTTTGCGATTTTTTCCCTCGTTTGTAATTGTGGTGAGTTTTGCGGTTGATGTTAAGCAGCTCACTTTGTTGCAACTGTGATTGGTATGCCTATGCTTGATACATTAGCTTTGAATTCTTGAAAATTTATTGGATTCTTGAAATTGTGTCGTAGTGCTGCCAAAATTTTCTAAAAATTGCTTAAAGGGATAATTTTTCGCATGCTTGTGTCTTTGTGGTAAAAATTGAGTAAGAATTGTTTCTCCAAGGTTTAAAGTATACTTGCAAAGTTGATAGTGTTCGATTACCGACACTACTTCCCACAGCACTACAATCCAAAACCAAAGAGGAATATTTTCTTCATTGGAAATCTTCTTCTCTTTCCTGTGTACTTGCAAAGTTGATAGTGTTAGATTACCGACACTACTCCCCACAGCACTACACTCGAAAATCTGAGGAATTTTTCCGCCACTTGGTTCTGATTGCGTAAAGGACTCTTATTTTCAAAAAACTTGGATAATTGGTGGGAATTGGTTTCTTGATTACCTATTGGGAGGGTGATCACATCTTGGGTAGTTTAAGTACTTCCTAATTTGTTTCAAATCTGCTAATTGTTCTTGTTCTTCAATTGAATTGCCCTGCTTCTTTAGCCTTGTTAACCTTTTTGTGCTACCTTGTACGTTTACTCTGAAAATATAGCTTCAATCTTGTCTTCGTGCACTGTCATTATCTCTGAACTTTGAGGGCTTCTCCCCGAAAGTTCCTTATCGGTGTACTCCTTATTTGGGCTATACTACAAAAATTCATTTTTTACAAGGTGTTTTTTCAAAAATAGAACCAAGTGTCTATTTCGAAAATTTTTTTCTACTTTCCTATATAGTTGTTGTGCTTGTGTGGTTAACTGTTGCTTGTTACCTTTGCCAAAGTAATCTTTGAAAACTTTCTACAAGACTGAGGTAAAAGGCTGAGTGTTACAGAATACAAGGGATGCCAACCCTAAAGAGCGATACACATGGTTTGTGTGTAGTTCCTTAGGAGGGCACTAGGGGGACAAGGGGGTAAGGTTACTCACTTTTACTTGTTCTTACTAGGATCTTTTCTGGTTACCATGTCAGGGGTAGTTCTAACATTAGTAATGAACAACTCCTGGCTGCGATTGCAAACTTGACCAATCAGTTCAACAGTCAGTTCACTGACCTAAGTAGTGAGGTCGCTGAACTCAGGGCCACCCAGGCTCATCACCCCGTGGTGGAGGAGGAGAACATTGAAACTCCTCAAGATGGTTCCAGCAAGTCCTTTGAGGGTCTAAGTCAGTTGAAGACATGATGAGGGCATCCCCAGTCCGTCAACAAGTCCAAGCAGAGAGGATCAACAAGTAGATGCAGAGGACTCGAGAAAGGAAGCAGAGCCTGTTCGCGTGCTACACCGAGGCCCAGTTATGCTACAGGACCCGAGCCCATTCCAGAGAGATCCATTTGTAGATATCGTTGGGCCAATGATAAGCAGAAGGACAAGGAAATTCAAGGCCGACCTTGAAAACCTAGTCCAAGAATGTTCCCGACAAGCCCAGATGGTATCCGGCGCACAAACCCCTGAAGATAAAGCCCCGAAGAGTCAGAAGGGTAAAATGGTCATTTTACTCACCATTTCCGAAAAGGGGTCTGAATTGAAGAATCATGAAGAAATGAAGAATTTGTAAAATTTCAGTTTCAGAAATGATTCCGGAAGCTTCCAGAAGCTTCCTACACTTTTCACCGACACGCCATTGAGTTTTGGGCCGAATTCCCTTGCAGCCCATTGTATAAATTCGGCCAGCCCAGACCCAAAGGAAAGAGAGGAATCCGAAATTGGAAGCCCAATTGAGCAGCCCACATCCGAATTTGAGTTAGGGTTTTAAAGGAGTTAGTTTGAGTTTACAACTCCAATTAATTCTAGTAGTTTATTTCATTTTTACTTCTAATTATTTTCATCAATTTCGGCTGCCATTATCTCTTCCTACAACCGAAATATTATCACTTAAACCAACCTAGTTCCTTTAGGTTTGTTTCTTTTCAAGAGATCAATCTCTTCATTGATTTCTACTTCTTAGTTTTGATTCATCTACTTCTTTATTTAGCTAGGAATTTCGGTTAGATACATTAGTGAGAAAACCGAATTCAGCATTTTAACTAAAACCTAGTTCTTTTAGGTTTCAGTTTGTAAAGAATCAATCTCTTGATTGAGTTCCAATTTCAGTTGATTTCTACCTACTTGTACTGAAGAATTCGGCTGCCTATAACTATAAATAGGGGTCATCTTCTTCATTTTTCAACACACAATTTTGATTCAAGTAATAGAATAGTATAGTTTTATACTTTTTGAATCATTCTCTTATTTTGAGATTTCGTAGTTTGCATGCTTTGTGAATTACTATAGGTTTAGAAACTATAGCTTTTTAGGTAATTACTCTGCCTAGAATGCATGCTTTTGTTTCGACTCTTTTGTTCTTAAACTTGGTTTGATCTGCGTGTTTAAAATTAGCTTAGCTTAATTTTAGTAGACTGCTGAATCCGAGGTAGGGATTCTAGAGGTTAAGAGCTGCGTCTCGCAATTTCCAGACTTTCCTTGGCAAGTATTCCGCATCGTGAACTCCGGTCCACATCAGATTGGGTCAGCCCAATTGTTGATGGCGCATGATGGAATGGTGTAGGGAGCTTCCGGAATCTTCTGGAATCTCCCGGAATCATTTCGGAATCAATATTTTCAAGATTCTTAGATTCTGCAAAATATGAAATTCAAGATTTTCAAGAAAATCAAGAATTTCAAGAAATGTCTCTTTAAAGTCCAAGAACCTTCCGGCGTCTTCAAGAACTTCAAGAAACAGCCTTCTCTTCATTGTGGAATGGGGAATTGCGCCTCTTCTTCAAGAATTGTAAGGAGAGTTGCAATTTTAATCTTTCCGGCTTTGTTTTCCAAGGTGGTTGCTTCTACTATCAATTGAGCATCCTGTCGGCAAGCTTGTACAAGGTTGTTGAGAGTCTCATAAACCTTCTTTGCTCTGCTTCTTGTCATTGGCCCAATGATATCTACAAGTGGATCCCTTTGATATGGACTTGGATCCTGAAGCATTGTTGGGCCTCGGTGTAGAACCCGAACCTCCTCAGCTTCTCTGGAATCACTTGTCTGTGGACTTGGGATGTCCTCATCATCCCCTCCCGGTTGAAAAGGATTTGACCTCAAATCTTCATCCTGTTCATAAGTAAACGGAGACAAGTCAGCAAGATTAAATGAAGTACTAACACCATACTCACCTGGTAAATCAAGCTTGTAAGCATTAGGCCCCATCTTGGACACGATTTGAAAAGGCCCATCACCCCGGGGATGGAGTTTCGTCCTTCTCGCAGTAGGGAATCGCTCCTTCCTCATGTGAACCCAAACCCAGTCTCCTGGTTCAAAGTTCACAGCCTTGCGCCGTTGGTTTGCATGGGCGGCTGCTCTGGCGTAATTTTTCTCAAGGTTGGCCCGAACCTTGGCATGCAGGCATTTGACGGTTTCAGCCTTTTGGGCGTCGTCGAGATTAACCTGTTCCTTTAGCGGCAAAGGGATTAGATCCATAACCGTCAAAGGAGTGAAGCCGTAGGCAACTTTGAATGGACAGAACCCTGTTGAGGAGTGCTTGGTGCGGTTGTAGGCAAACTCTGCAACCGGTAAGATTTCTTCCCAACGTTTGAGATTCTTTTGTATTAAAGCCCGAAGTAAATTGCCAATGGTGTGGTTGGTGACTTCCGTCTGACCATCCATCTGGGGATGACTTGTAGTCGAAAACAGTAGTTTTATGCCGAGGCGTGACCACAAAGTCTTCCAAAAAGTAACTCAGAAATTTGACGTCGCGATCAGACACAATAGTGCGTGGAATACCATGAAGCCGAACTATCCCCTAAAAGAACAAGTCCGCAACATGTTTGGCATCATCTGATTTCCTGCAAGGAATAAAGTGAGCCATCTTAGAAAAGCGATCGACTACGACAAATCCTTCATTACCTCTTTGCGTCCTCGGAAGACCTAGAATAAAATCCATTGAAATGTCAGTCCAAGGTAAAGAAGGAATAGGTAAAGGCGTGTAAAGTCCATGAGGCTTAGATGTAGATTTAGCTTTTAAACAATTAATGCAACGAGTCCAAACATGTTGTACATCTTTTCGCATATGAGGCCAATAAAAATGTTCCTGTAACACATCAAGTGTCTTATGTACACCAAAATGACCCATAAGTCCCCCATTGTGAGCTTCACGAACCAGTAATTCCCTAGTAGAACTACGAGGGATGCACAACCTATGTTCCCTAAACAAGAAACCATCCTGTCTATAGTACTTATAGAATGCACCAGATTCACATGCTTTATATAAAGTAGCAAAATCACTATCAGAAGCATACAAATCCTTTAGATATGCAAATCCTAGCAAGGGATGATCTAAAATAGCCAGAATTTCATACCTGCGAGATAGAGCGTCAGCAACCAAATTATCTTTCCCTTTCTTATATTTAATAATGTAAGGAAAAGTTTCAATAAAATTAACCCATTTAGCATGACGTCTATTTAACTTACTATGTCCCTTTAAGTGTTTAAGGGACTCGTGATCACTGTGAACAACAAATTCCTTGGCCATTAAATAATGTGACCAAGTTTCGAAAGCACGGACCACTGCATAGAGCTCCTTATCATAAGTTGGATAATTTAAGGCAGCTCTCTTCAACTTCTCACTGAAATAGGAGATTGGCTTGCCTTCCTGCATTAAAACTGCGCCAATTCCTATACCTGATGCATCACACATTAGTTCAAAGACTTTATCATAATCAGGTAATGCTAAAACAGGTGCATGAGTGAGATCATGCTTAAGAACCGTAAAGGCATTTTCCTGAGCTTGCCCCCACACGAACGGAACATTCTTCTTGCACAAATCGTTCAGAGGTGCTGCTTTGGTGGAAAAGTCCTTCACAAACTGTCGGTAAAATCCAGCCAAACCGTGGAAAGACCTTACATGTGCGGCCGAGATTGGTGTAGGCCACTCCCTAATGGCTTTCACCTTGTCGTCGTTGACTTTGACACCAGCTTTAGAGACCACAAAACCGAGAAACACAACTTCCTTAACACAGAAAGTACATTTCTTCACATTGGCATACAATTTATTAGCACGTAATTCAATTAATACCAAGCGAATATGTTCTACATGCGATTTCATGTCTCTGGAATAGATCAAGACATCATCAAAATAAACCACAACAAATTTCCCTATGAACTTTCTAAGCACATGATTCATTAATAGCATAAAAGTACTAGGTGCATTTGTTAGGCCGAAGGGCATTACTAACCACTCATACAAACCAAACTTAGTTTTAAAAGTAGTTTTCCATTCATCCCCCTCCCTCATGCGAATTTGATGATAGCCCTGTGTAAGATCTATTTTAGTGTAAATCGTTGAGCCATACAAGTCCTCTAACATGTCATCAAGCCTAGGGATAGGATGCCTATACTTGATTGTTATCTTATTAACAGCTCTACAATCAACACACATTCTCCATGTACCATCTTTCTTAGGGACAAGAATTACAGGTACAGCACAAGGACTAAGTGATTCCCTTACCTAACCGTTAGCCAAAAGCTTGTCGATCTGCTTCTGCAATTCCTTTATTTCCTCTGGATTTGCTTTGTAGGCAGGTCGATTTGGAATAGATGCGCCATGTATGAAGTCGATTTGATGTTCAATCCCTGGCAGAGGCGGCAATCCCTACGGCCGCTCTCCTGGAAAAACATCGTTGTATTCCTGCAACAAACAATCAACTTCTAAGGAGGGTACTCAAACACTAAGTTTTATGATCTGAATACTCTGCATATTATTGAAGTTTCGGCCCCTATTTATAGGCTTTAAGGGCAGCCGAAATTGGTACAAGAAGTAGAAGAAGGAAAGAAGTAGAATTGGAAATTAACCAAGAGGTTAATTTCCTTTACCAAACCCGGAAAGAAGTAGGAGAATGGTAAGAAAAGGAAAAAGAATTCGGTCACTTCCTTTTGAGTGATTGCCGAATTGTACAATTAAAACAATAAGGAAAAAGAATAAAATTCCTACTCCCAAAAAGAGAACAAGAAAGAACCCTTTTTGGAAACTAACTTAAAAAGAACAAAAAGACCCTAATTAATTAAGTGCCGTGTGGGCTGGCTTTGTGGGCTGCCGTGCGACTTCCTTGCTTCTTTGGGCTGGCCGAAAACTTGTGGGCTGGTCCATGAGTTTTGGGTCGGCCCAAATTGTAGGGAACTTTATTAATTTGTTTCTTTAAGTCCAAGAACCTTCCGGCATCTTCAAGAACTTCAAGAAACAGCCTTCTTCTTCAATGGGAAGTGCTGAATTGCGCCTCTTCTTCAAGAATGGTTAGAAGAGTTGCAATTTGAAGATTTCCTTCTTTCTTCTTCAAGGCGTGTGCGTCTTTTTGGCCATCCTCTTTGTTTCGTGGATTCTGACTCATAATGTTTGTTGTTTTCGCCCTTGATGTCCTCATCATTCCCTCCCGGTTGGAAAGGATTCGTCCTCGAATCCAAGGCGCTGAAAACAAACAGAAACAAGTCAGGAAGATTAACACAAAACAGAGATCATGCTTACCTGTCAAATTATGCGTGTAAGCAGGAGGCCCTATTGTCGAGACGATTGGACAAGGGATATCACCATCACGGGCGTTAAGCTCCTTGGACATCTCTTTCGCAGTATAGACAATAAGCAACAGTGCTTTGCAGTAGTTCTGATCGTGATCCAAAAGCTCGTCGAACTGTCTTTGCAACTCCTTTGTCTCCTTCGGTTTGGCTTTGTAGGCCGGCTGATTTGGAATAGGAGTGCCAGGTATGAAATCAATCTGATGTTCAATTCTTCGAAGTGGCGGCAGACCCTGCGGCAACTCTTCTCGAAAAACATCCCCTGCAACAAAGAATTGACTTCTATAGGGATATCCCGAGGGATATCGTCAGGGTTAGCACAATTATCTTTACACACTAAAACCAGTACATCATCATTATTGTCAAACACTTGACCTATCTCTCCTCTTGTTGCTAAACAACTATTTCTAACTTTGTCCTGATCAGGCTTATCAGAGTTCGCCTTACTACCCTTTACAAGTTCTTTCCCCTTACCCTTCGCTTGGCGCCTTTCAGCTTCCCAGTTTGCGATGGACTCCTTCATGCGAACTGCTTCGGATCACACTTCAGTCGGCGGCATTGGTAGGAACGTGTGGATCTTGCCCTCCTGGCAGACCGAGTAAGTGTTGGCGACCCCATAATGTGTTGCCTTCAGGTCAAAGAGCCATGGTCGTCCGAGTAGAATGTGACAAGCCTCCATTGGCAGAACATCACATAAAACAGTGGATTCGAACTTACCGATAGCGTATGGTACGCTTACCTGCTTGGTGACACTGTAGCAGTCTGAGCTGTCGAGCCATTGTAGCCGATAAGGACATGGATGATTGATAACAGGAAGCTTCAACTTGTCAACCATGTATTCACTAGCAACGTTTGTGTAGCTCCCTCCATCAATTATCAGAACACACAACTTTCCATTTACCTTAGTTCTGGCGTGGAAGATGTTTGTCCTTTGAGTGGTGTCTGGGACAGTAATTGTAGTCAGAGTGCGAGTAACCAAATTCTGAGAGAGATCTTCCTCGAGGAACTCGAATTGCTCCACTGGTGCAGACAGAGTGCTGTCAGTTAACTCCTGTGAGGGGTTAACGGCTGGTTCTTCTTCATCGTCCTCTGAAATGTACTCACCATCTTGGCCCAATAATACCTTCCGGATGTTGGGACAATCACGCATGTAATGCCCGCGGCCTGAGCACTTGTGGCAAGTTACGTTGCTGATGGACTGTCTGGGAGTTGATGGCGTTTTCTGCTGTGATGAAGAAGGGGTGGCGGCAACAGGGACTATGGCTTTTCTCTCAGACATGATCGGCCTCCTTGCTGGTGGAGAGTAGGCCGGATTCTTGCGCCAGGCTGGTGGGGCGCTGGTGGGTGTCCGGACTGGTGGAACGGACTTCAGGTACTCCTCCATGACCCGAGCCTTGTGCAGCATGTCTGTCAGAGTTGTGGCATTCTGCAATTCAACAGCTAAAGCAATACCCCTGTTTAAACCATTAAGAAAACGAGCCATTGATGCGGGCTCATCTTCCGGTACATTAGCCCTAATTTTCGCCATCTCTAACTTTCTAAAATATTCATCTACAGACATAGAACCCTGTACTAGAGTATGTAACTTTCTATACAATTCTCTAAAATAGTAATCAGGTATAAAAGTCCTACGCATAGATGTAGTCAAATCAAACCACGAGAGGGGCGGAGCACGGGCCCGCATGGGACGCGTGTTTCTGCGTTGATCCATCTGTTGATTCCACCAGATTAGGGCATAGTCTGTGAAATGTATCACTGCGAGCTGGACCTTCTTGTGTTCTGGGATCGCATGAAGTTCAAAAATGCACTCCATCTTCATCTCCTAGTCTAGATAGTCCTCTGGATTCGTGCCTCCGGCAAAGGGCGGAACGGTCGTCTTGCACTGACTGAGGCCTGCGAAAGGTTGGTCAGCGGCGTTGGCGCCAGGTGCGGCCACATCGTCGTCTGAGTTTGTGCGCCTCTGCTCCCGTTCAGTCCTGAGTTTGGCGACTTCCTCCGTGAGTGTAGCAAATCGCGCGGAGAGTTGCGCAATTGCAGCCAGGATTTGCTCGTTCCCCAAAGGGTTAGGAGCACCTCCACCTGACATTGGATAAGGAAAGCGAAAACCTGTCTGCTAAGAATAAGGAAAAATGAGAAATAACCTTACCCCCTTATTCCCCCAAGTGTTTCCCACCTAACAGCTACACACAACCCCGTGTTTCGCTCTAGGGTGGCGCCCTGTATAATATGTGCACTCAAGCCTTTTACCACTCTACCTCCTGGTATTGATAAATGTATTAGGCAAGCAGCAATTCACACAAAAGCGATGACACTTAAGAAAAGATGCAAATTTTCGCAAAAATTAGATACTTGGTTCTAATTTTGAAAAATCTTTTCGCAAAACGATATTTTGTAATATAGTTCAGATATGAAGTACACAACAGGAAATTTCGGGGTTAAGCCCTCAAATTTCAGAAAAGATGAGTGTGCACGATGACAAGATCCAAACTATAATTAAAGAGCAAATGTCCAGGTAGCACGAAAAGATAACTAGGCAATTGAAAGCAGGGCAATTCAAAATCGAATAGAAGCAAAGAAAATAAGCAGAGTTGAAACGAGTTCAGGAAAGTCCTAAAACTACCCAAAGAAGAGATCACCCACCCAATAGGTAATCAAGAAACCAATCCCCACAAATTATCAATTCTTCTAATAGGCAAAACAGTACCAAATTGCGAAATTAAATCCCCCTAAATAGCCGAAACAGTACCAAAATTCAGTAAGATGCGATTTTCAAGAATTGAAAACCCTAGGGCTAGCAAGTTCAATTTTGACTCACTAACCTATTCCTAGGGATAATCTTAGCAGCACAAGGATACAAAACCAAGAATTCACTATATTTTCAAGAATTCAAAACAAAGTATCCCAAACTAGAGCATGCAATTTATAATGCGCAACAAGTGAGCTGCTTAACATCAGCCGCAAAAACTCACTATTTCTCAACAAAACAGCACAAGAGGGGTAGAATTTAATTCGCAAAACCAGCAATTACAACTGAACCCGAAACCCTTAGAATGAGCAAAACCGAAACCCTTAGAATGTAGGCAAACCCGAAACTGAAAAACCAAAACAGAAAAACCGAACCCAAAAATTCCAAACCCTAGGTTTAGGGTTTAGGGTTTAGGGTTTAGGGTTTAGGGTTAGGGTTTAGGGTTTAGGGTTTAGGGCTAGGGTTTAGGGTTTAGGGTTTAGGGTTTACAATTTGAAAACCGAAACCCTAGGTGAACAAAAACCAAAACCCGAGCAGCACAACCCTAGCAAAAACTGAAAAACCGAACCCTTTGTTTTGAAACCCGATTGGAATTCTAAAAACCTGATTTTAAGGATCTGAAATTATAGTAAGGCAGTCCGGGTTTTAAGAAAAATTTTGCGATTTTTAAAGATAGGAAAACAGTACCAAAATCGCAAATTTAAAGCTTGAAAGAAAAAAAATTTCCCCAAGAAGATGAATTCTAATCCAAAAATTCAAGATAAGGAAAAGAAAACACCTGGAAAAGAGTTGGTCGGTTGACCTCCTCCAGCCACGAAACCACTCCTTAGCTCTGATACCAATTGATGTGGGCGGTTGTACACATGCGGATAATGTTGCCAAGGACCTTGTGATTAAGCGGCGAGCTCGTATAATACTTCTAACTTACTTTCGAAAAACAGAGAAATAAATCTAACCTAAGTTAATTTTATTTTAGATTCGAACCAAGTGTAAGAAAGGAGTTTTGAACATGCGAGTAATTAGGTAGAGCAAGTAACCTAATTAGCTAAGTTCATGCAATTATGTAAACTACGACATGCAAATACATAAAGCAATAAAAGGAGGGTACTCAAACACTAAGTTTTATGATCTGAATACTCTGCATATTATTGAAGTTTCGGCCCCTATTTATAGCCTTTAAGGGCCGCCGAAATTGGTACAAGAAGTAGAAGAAGGAAAGAAGTAGAATTGGAAATTAACCAAGAGGTTAATTTCCTTTACCAAACCCGGAAAGAAGTAGGAGAATGGTAAGAAAAGAAAAAGAATTCGGTCACTTCCTTTTGAGTGATTGCCGAATTGTACAATTAAAACAATAAGGAAAAAGAATAAAATTCCTACTCCCAAAAAGAGAACAAGAAAGAACCCTTTTTGGAAACTAACTTAAAAAGAACAAAAAGACCCTAATTAATTAAGTGCCGTGTGGGCTGGCTTTGTGGGCTGCCGTGCGGCTTCCTTGCTTCTTTTGGCTGGCCGAAAACTTGTGGGCTGGTCCATGAGTTTTGGGTCGGCCCAAATTGTAGGGAACTTTATTAATTTGTTTCTTTAAGTCCAAGAACCTTCCGGCATCTTCAAGAACTTCAAGAAATAGCCTTCTTCTTCAATGGGAAGTGCTGAATTGTGCCTCTTCTTCAAGAATGGTTAGAAGAGTTGCAATTTGAACATTTCCTTCTTTCTTCTTCAAGGCGTGTGCGTCTTTTTGGCCGTCCTCTTTGTTTCGTGGATTCTGACTCATAATATGTGTTGTTTTCGCCCTTGATGTCCTCATCACAACCTTTGTTACCTAACACCTGTTCTATTTCTCCTACTGTAGCGAAAAAGCTACTTCTAACTTCTTCCTGATTAGGCTTATCAGAGTTTGCCTTACTACCCATTACAAGCTCTTTCCTTTTCCCCTTATCTAGGCACTTTCCAGCTTCCCATTTAGCGAGGGCAACCTTCATTCGGAATGCTTCTGAACGCACTTCATTAGGTGGCATAGGTAGGAACGTGTGGATCTTGCCCTCTTGGCAGACCGAGTAAATGTTGGCAACCCATCATGCGTTGCCTTCAAGTCGAAGAGCCATGGGCGTCCGAGCAGAATGTGACAAGCCTCCATTGGCAAAACATCACATAAAACAGTGGATTCGAACTTCCCCATAGCATATGGTACGCTTACCTGCTTGGTGACTCTGTAGCCATCTGAGCTGTCGAGCCATTGGAGGCGATAAGGACATGGATGATTGAGTATGGAGAGCTTCAGCTTTTCGACCATATATTCACTGGCCACATTTGTGCAACTCCCTCCATCAATGATCAGAACACACAACTTCCCATTGACCTTAGTCCTGGCGTGGAAGATGTTTGTCCGTTGAGACGTATCCTGGACAGCAGCTGTAGTCAAGGTGCGAGTAACCAAGTTCTGATTAGGATCTTCTGCAATGAACTCAAATTGCTCTACCGGTGCAGACTTAGGGCTGTCAGTTAACTCCAACAAGGGGTTAACAGTTTGATCTTCTTCATCCTCTTCGGAAATGTACTCACCATCTTGCCCCAGTAAGACCTTCTGGATGTTAGGACAATCGCACATGTAGTGGCCACGGCCTGAGCATTTGTGGCAAGTGACATTGCTAATAGATTGCCGAGGTGTTGATGGCGTTCTGGATTGGGATGAAGACGGGGTGGTGGCGGGGACTATAGCCTTCTGTTCTGACGTAAACGGCTTCTTAGCAGGTGGCGAGTAAACCGGATTCTTTCTCCAAGCCGGTGGGGCGCTGGTAGGCATCCGGACGGGCGGAACTGGCTTCAGGTATTCCTCCATGACCCGAGCTTTATGCAACATGTCCGTCAAAGTTGTTGCATTTTGAAGTTCAACGGCTAAAGCTATACCCCTGTCTAGGCCATTAAGAAAATGAGCCATCGAAGCAGCCTCATCTTCCTGTACATTTGCCCTAATTTTGGCCATCTCTAACTTTCTATAATATGCGTCTACAGATAAAGGTCCTTGTACAAGAGTATGTAATTTCCTATACAATTCTCTAAAATAATAATCAGGAACAAAAGTTCTACGCATGGAAGTAATCAAATCATACCAAGTTAGAGGCGGAGCACGGGCCCGCATGGGACGCGTATTCCTTCGTTGGTCCATCTCTTGATTCCACCAGACCAGAGCATAGTCCGTGAAATGTACCACCGTGAGTGGGACCTTCTTGTGTTCTGGGATCGCATGAAGCTCGAAGATGCTCTCCATCTTCATCTCCCAGTCTAGGTAATCCTCCGGATTCGTACCACCAGCGACGGGTGAAACAGTCGTTTTGCATAACTGAGACCCTCGAAAGGCTTGCCAGTGGCATTGTTGTCATTGACAGGGGTGTCTGATGTGGACGGTTGTACACATGCGGATAATGTTGCCAAGGACCTTGTGATTAAGTGACAAGCTCTAAAAACCTTTAACTTACGTTCAAATTGATAAAACAAGGGATAAACGATCCTGATCAGTTTGTTTAAGAATTCGAACCAAGTGCAAGAAAAGAGGTGTGAAACATGCGAACAATTAGGTAGAGCAAGAACCTAAAAGGCTAAGTTTCATGCAATTATGTAAACTACAACATGCAAATACATAAAGCAATAAAAGGAGGTATCTCAAACACTAAGTTTTTGATCTGAAATACACTAACTTTATTGATGGATTTCGGACCCTTTAAATAGAAGAAGGGATGGCCGAAAATCAGTAGAAAAAGAAAAGGAAAAGAATTAGAATTGGAAATTAACCAAGAGGTTAATTCCTTGTACAATTACCGAACCCGGAAAGAAGTAGGAATGGTAAGAAAAGGGAACTAAAATTCGGTCACCTCTTAATGGAGTGATTGCCGAATTTACAAGACCAAAATCAAGAAGGAAAACTAATTAGAAAACAAGTAGGAAAAGAATAAAATCCTACTTCCAAAAGGAATAAGGAAAACCCTTTTTGGAAATTAACTAAAAGACTAAAAAGACTTAATTAAAATTCTGAAAACTAATTCCCTAAAAACCGTGTGGGCTTTTTCCTTGATTGGCCGTGTGGGCTGCTCCTTGGATTGGGCCGTGTGGCTTCATGCTTCAACTTGGGCTGGCCGAAAACTTGTGGGCTGGTCCATGAGTTTTTGGGTCGGCCCAATTTGTAGGGAACCTTATTAATTTGTTTCTTTTAAGTCCAAGACCTTCTGGCATCTTCAAGACTTCAAGAAACAGCCTTCTTCTTGATTAATGCTGGATGATTTGCGCCTCTCCTTCCAAGATAGTTAGAAGAGTTGCAAATTGCACATTTCCTCCATTTTGCTCCAAGGGTGGGGGCTTCTACAATCAGCTGGGCATGTTGATGGCAAGCTTGAACAAGGTTGTTGAGAGCTTCTCGCACCTTCTTCGCTCTGCTTCTGGTCATGGGCCCAGTGATGTCTACAGTGGATCCCTCTGATATGGGCTTGGATCCTGAAGCATTGTTGGGCCTCGATGTAGAACTCGAACCTCCTCCTCAACTTCTCCGGAATCACTTGTAGTTTGACTTGTTGCGTGTTGTTGACTTTGGATGCCCTCATCATCCCCTCCCGGTTGAAAAGGATTTGTCCTCAAATCAGCAACCTGGTCATCAACAAAAGGAGACAAGTCAGCAACATAAAGGAAGAACTAACACCATACTCACCTGGTAAGTCGAGTTTGTAGGCGTTAGGCCCAATCTTGGAAACGATCTGAAAAGGTCCATCGCCCCTTGGATGGAGTTTGGTCCTTCTTGCGGCAGGGAATTGTTCCTTCCTCATGTGAACCCAAACCCAGTCACCTGGTTCGAAATTCACAGCCTTGCGCCGTGGTTTGCATTGGCGGCGGCTTTGGCATAAGTCTTCTCCAGATTAGCTCGAACTTTTGCATGCATGCGTTGCACTGCTTCAGCTTTCTTCGCACCGTCTGGATTGACCTGTTCTTTGGGCGGCAAAGGAATGAGATCCATCACCGTCAAGGGAGTAAAGCCGTAGGCAACTTCAAATGGACAGAACCCTGTTGATGAATGCTTGGTTCGGTTGTAGGCAAACTCTGCAACCGGCAAGATGTCTTCCCAACGCTTGAGGTTCTTCTGAATCAAAGCTCTGAGTAGGTTGCCAACAGTTCGGTTGGTGACCTCCGTCTGACCATCCGTCTGTGGATGACTTGTAGTCGAAAACAACAGTTTTGTACCGAGGCGGGACCACAAAGTCTTCCAAAAATAACTCAAGAATTTGACGTCGCGATCTGAGACTATGGTTCTCGGAATTCCATGTAGCCGCACAATGCCTTGAAAGAACAACTCAGCTACATGTCTGGCATCATCTGATTTCCTGCAAGGAATAAAATGCGCCATTTTAGAGAAACGATCAACAACGACAAATAAAGAATCATTACCTTTCTGCGTCCTTGGAAGCCCTAAAATAAAATCCATAGAAATGTCAGTCCAGGGCACAGAAGGGATAGGCAATGGCGTGTAAAGTCCATGGGGCTTAGAAGTAGATTTAGCTTGCAAACAATTAATGCATCGAGAGCAAACATGCTGGACATCTTTTCGCATATGTGGCAATAAAAGTGTTCATGCAACAGTTCAAGTGTTTTATGCACACCAAAATGACCCATAAGCCCCCCACTATGAGCTTCACGAACCAGTAATTCCCTAGTGGAACTACGAGGGATGCATAACCTATTTTCCCTAAACAGAAAACCATCCTGTCTAAAGTACTTTTGGAATGCACCAGATTCACATGCTTTATACACATCAGCAAAATCAACATCAAAAGCATACAAATCTTTGAGGTATGCGAAACCTAACAATGTATGATCAAGAATTGTCAGCATTTCATACCTGCGAGATAGAGCGTCAGCAACTAAATTATCCTTACCTTTCTTATACTTGATAATATAAGGAAAAGACTCAATGAAATTAACCCACTTTGCATGACGTCTATTTAACTTATTTTGCCCTTTTAAATGCTTAAGAGACTCATGATCACTATGAACAACAAATTCCTTAGACATCAAATAATGTGACCACGTTTCAAAAGCACGGACAACAGCATAGAGCTCCTTATCATATGTAGGATAATTTAAGGCAGCCCCTTTTAGTTTCTCACTGAAAAAGGCGATAGGCTTCTTCTCCTGCATTAAGACTGCGCCAATTCCAACACCTGATGCATCACACATTAGTTCAAACACTTTATCAAAATCAGGTAATGCTAAAACAGGTGCATGAGTGAGATCATGCTTTAAAACAGTAAAAGCTTTTTCCTGAGCTGGCCCCCACACAAATGGTGCTTTTTTCTTGCAGAGATCATTGAGGGGCGCGGCTTTAGTGGAGAAATCTTTTACAAACCGCCTGTAGAATCCAGCTAGTCCATGGAAGGACCGAACTTGGGCGGCCGATGTTGGCTGCGGCCAATCCCTAATGGCCTTCACCTTGGCATCATCAACTTTGACACCATCTGCAGAGACTACAAAACCAAGAAAAACAACCTCCGAAACACAAAAGGTACACTTTTGCATCTTGGCATATAACTGATTAGCACGTAATTCAATTAAAACCAATCGAAGATGCTCAACATGCGAATCATAATCTCTGGAATAGATCAAGATATCATCAAAATACACAACAACAAATTTACCTATAAACTTTCTAAGCACATGATTCATTAACCTCATGAAAGTACTAGGTGCATTTGTGAGTCCAAAGGGCATGACTAACCACTCATATAAACCAAATTTAGTCTTAAAAGCAGTTTTCCATTCATCCCCCTCCCTCATGCGAATTTGATGATAGCCCTGTGTTAGATCTATTTTTGTATAAACAGTAGAACCATGCAAATCTTCTAACATGTCATCAAGCCTAGGGATAGGGTGCCTATACTTGATTGTTATCTTATTTACTGCTCTACAATCCATACACATTCTCCATGTACCTTCTTTCTTAGGGACTAGAATAACAGGTACAGCACAAGGACTTAGAGATTCCCTTACCTGACCATGCGCCAATAGCTTCTCAATTTGCGCCTGCAACTCTTTGTTTCATCCGGATTTGCCTTGTATGCAGGGCGATTTGGTATAGGCGCGCCAGGGATGAAGTCAATCTGATGTTCAATGCCTCGAGGTGGCGGCAGACCCTGCGGCAACTCATCTGGAAAGACATCAGCAAATTCCTGCAACAAAGAATTGACTTCTGTAGGGATATCCCGAGGGATATCGTCAGGGTTAGCACAGTTATCTTTACAGACTAACACAAATACATCATCATTGCTGTCTAACACTTGACCTATCTCTCCTCTCGTTGCAAAACAACTACTCCTAACTTTGTCCTGATCAGGCTTATCAGAGTTCGCCTTACTACCCTTTACAACAATTTCTTTCCCCTTACCCTTCCCTTGGCGCCTTTCAGCTTCCCATTTAGCGAGTGACTCCTTCATACGAACAACTTCTGATCGCACTTCAGCCGGTGGCATGGGTAGGAATGTGTGGATCGTGCCCTCCTGGCAGACCGAGTAAGTGTTGGCGACCCCATCATGTGTTGCCTTCAGGTCAAAGTGCCATGGGCATCGGAGTAGAATGTGACAAGCCTCCATTGGCAGAACATCACATAAAACCGTGGATTCGAACTTACCGATAGCGTATGGTACGCTTACCTGCTTTGTGACTCTGTAGCCGTCTGAGCTGTCGAGCCATTGAAACCGATAAGGACGTGGATGATTGATGACAGGGAGGCGCAGTTCTCCACCATGTACTCACTAGCAACATTAGTACAACTCCCTCCATCAATAATCAGAACACATAACTTTCCATTTACCTTTGTGCGGGCATGGAAGATGTTTGTCCTCTGGGACGTGTCCGGGACAGCAGCTGTAGTCAGAGTGCGAGTAACCAAGTTCTGAGAAGGATCTTCTTCAAGAAATTCGAACTGCTCCACAGGTTCTGACGGAGTGCTGTCAGTCAACTCCTTTATAGGGTCAACGGTTGGTTCCTCTTCATCGGATTCTGATATGTACTCACCATCTTGCCCAATAATACCTTCCGGATGTTGGACAGTCACCCATGTAGTGGCACGGCCTGAGCATTTGTGGCAAGTAACGTTGCTGATAGACTGCCTGGGAGTTGATGGCGTTTTCTGCAGGGATGAAGAAGAGGTGGCGGCGGCAACAGGGACAATAGCCTTGCGGTCAGACATGTTCGGCCTCCTTGCTGGTGGCGAGTAGGTCGGATTCTTGCGCCAGGCTGGTGGGGCGCTGGTAGGTGTCCGGACTGGTGGAACGGACTTCAGATACTCCTCCATAACCCGAGCCTTGTGCAGCATGTCTGTCAGCGTTGTAGCATTCTGCAATTCCACAGCTAAAGCAATACCCCTGTTTAATCCACTAAGAAAACGAGCCATAGATGCGGGCTCATCTTCCTGTACATTAGCCCTAATTTTAGCCATCTCCAACTTTCTATAGTACTCATCTACAGACATAGAACCTTGTACAAGAGTATTTAATTTCCTATACAATTCTCTAAAATAGTAGTCCGGTACAAAAGTCCTACGCATAGCAGTAGTCAAATCAAACCAAGAGAGAGGCGGTGCGCGGGCACGCATTGGGCGTGTATTTCTGCGCTGGTCCTGCTGCTGATTCCACCAGATTAGGGCATAGTCCGTGAAATGTACAACTGCGAGCTGGACCTTCTTGTGCTCTGGGATCGCATGAAGCTCAAAGATGCGCTCCATCTTCATCTCCCAGTCTAAGTACTCCTCTGGATTGGTGCCTCCGGCAAAGGGCGGAACGGTAGTTTTGCACTGGCTGAGGCCTGCGAATGGCTGGTCTGCGGCGTTGGTGCCTGGACCGGCAACATCGTCGTCTGAGTCTGTGCGCCTCTATTCCCGTTCAGTCCTGAGGTCGGCAACTTCCTCCGTTAAAGTAGCGAATCGCGCGGAGAGTTGCGCAATCGCAGCCAGAATTTGCTCGTTCCCGAGAGGGTTAGGAGCACTACCACCTGACATTGGTAAAAGAAAGCGAAAATCTGTCTGCTAAGAATAAGGAAAAGTGAGAAAAACCTTACCCCCTTATTCCCCCAAGTGTTTCCCACCTAATAGCTACACACAAACCCCGTGTATCGCTCTAGGGTGGCGCCCTGTATAAGAAGTGCACTCAAGCCTTTTACCACTCAAACCTCCCGGTATTGATAAATGTATCAGGCAAGCAGCAATTCACACAAAAGCAATGACACTTAAGAACGAAGCAAAATTTTCGCAAAAACCACACTTGGTTCTGTTTTTGAAAAATCTTTTCGCAAACGATGTTTATGTAATATAGTTCAGATATGAAGTACACAACAGGAAATTTCGGGGTTAAGCCCTCAAATTTCAGAAAAGATGAGTGTGCACGATGACAAAATCCAAACTATAATTAAAGTAGGAAAAGAATAAAATCCTACTTCCAAAAGGAATAAGGAAAACCCTTTTTGGAAATTAACTAAAAGACTAAAAAGACTTAATTAAGATTCTGAAAACTAATTCCCTAAAAACCGTGTGGGCTTTTTCCTTGATTGGCCGTGTGGACTGCTCCTTGGATTGGGGCGTGCGGCTTCATGCTTCAACTTGGGCTGGCCGAAAACTTGTGGGCTGGTCCATGAGTTTTTGGGTCGGCCCAATTTGTAGGGAACCTTATTAATTTGTTTCTTTTAAGTCCAAGAACCTTCCGGCATCTTCAAGACTTCAAGAAACAGCCTTCTTCTTGATTAATGCTGGATGATTTGCGCCTCTCCTTCCAAGATAATTAGAAGAGTTGCAAATTGCACATTTCCTCCATTTTGCTCCAAGGCGTGGGCTTCTACAATCAGCTGGGCATCTTGATGGCAAGCTTGAACAAGGTTGTTGAGAGCTTCTCGCACCTTCTTCGCTCTGCTTCTATTCATGGGCCCAGTGATGTCTACAAGTGGATCCCTCTGATATGGGCTTGGATCCTGAAGCATTGTTGGGCCTCATGTAGAACTCGAACCTCCTCCTCAGCTTCTCCGGAATCACTTGTAGTTTGACTTTGACTCGTTGCTTGACTTTGGATGCCCTCATCAGTGTCTTCCTCTGACTCCGTACGCCGTTGTTCTCGTTCAGTCCACAAGTCAGCAACCTCCTCCGTGAGGGTAGCAAATCGCGCAGAGAGTTGCGCTATCGCAGCCAATATTTGCTCACTTCCCAAAGGGACAGAAGCACCTCCTGACATCGGTTATAGGCGAAAATCTGTCTGCTAAGAACAAGGAAAAATGAGTAGTAACCTTACCCCCTTGTCCCCCAAGTGTATCCCACCTAACAGCTACACATAAACCAGTGTTTCACTCTAGGGTGGCACCCTTATAGTATGTTCACTCAAGCCTTTTTCCACTCTACCTCCCGGTATTGACAAATGTATAAGGTAAACAGCAATTCACACACAGCAATGATACTTAAGGAAACAGCAAAAATTTTTGAAAAATAGATACTTGGTTCTATTTTGGAGTTGAAAAATCTTTTCACAAACGATATTTGTAATATAGTTCAGATAAGAGGTACACAACAAGGAAATTTCGGGGTGAAGCCCTCAAATTTCAGAAAAGATAGGTGTGCACGATGACAAAATCCAAACTATAATTCAAGAGTAAATGTTCAGGTAGCTTGAAAAGATACAACTAGCAGTTGAAAGCAGGGCAATTCAAGAATTGAACAGAATCAAGAAATAAGCAGAGTTGAACAACTTTAAGAAAGTCCTAAAACTAACCAAAGAAGAGATCACCAACCCGATAGGTAATAAGAACCAAAGAAACCAATCCCAGAAAATATCAATTCTTTCAATATGCAGATAACCCAATTACAAATTTTAAAACCCCCAAGTGGTGGAAAAATTCTCAAAATTTTAGTGTGGTGCTGTGGGGAGTAGTGGCGATAATCGAACACTATTAACTTTGCAAGCACACCAAAAAGAAGAAGATTTCCAATGAAGAAAAGCTTCCTTTTTGGTCGTAAAGTGTAGTGCTGTGGGGAGTAGTGGCGAAAACGAACACTATCAACTTTGCAAGTACACTTTAAACCGTGGAGAAAACAATCCTTACTCAATAGGTGCCACAAAAAAAAACACCAATTTGCGATTTTAAGAAAAAGCCCTAGGGTCAGCAAAGTTCAAGTTGACTCACTAACCAATTCCCAGAGATAATTCCAGCAGCACAAGGACACAAAATTAGGAATTCAATATATTTTCAAGAATTCAAAACAAGGTATCCGAAACTAGTGCATGCAAATCACAATGTGTAGATAAGGTGAGCTGCTTAACATCAGCCGCAAAACTCACCAACTTTAAACAAAATCAGCACAAGAGGAGTATAAAAATAGTCACAAAAACCAGCAATTTAGACGCAAAAATAGCAGCACTAAAGTGTCTCTCAAACCCTAGTGTCGCAAAGCAAAGGCGACTAAAAGATTCAACCAAAACCCGAAACCCTAGCTAAGCCAAAACCCGAACCCTAATTTATTTATAAAGTTCAGAATTTAATTCAGTTTTTCAGCAAGGAATTTCAGATTGTAATTTAAGAAAAACAGCCCCAAACAGTACAAGCTTTCGCAAAAAGAAGGCAATTTTAAAACCCTAAGTTGCGTTTTTCAGTACTTTAAAATTTGGTTCAATTTTCTAGGGAATTTCAATTCTAAGATAGGGTAAAACAGTACCAAGAAACCAAAATTCAAAGCTTGAAAGAAAAAAAAATTTCCCCCAAGAAGATGCGTTCTAATTCCAAGAATTTCAAGACAAGCAAGACTAACAAGGAAAAGAAAACACCTGATAAAGATTTGGTTGTGTTACCTCAACCTCCTCCAACCACGAAACCAGCCCAAGCTCTGATACCAATTGATGTGGACCAAGGTACACATGCGGATGAATTGCCAAGGAAGTCTGATTAAGTGGCGTAGCTCGTATAGACTCTTTACTTACCGAAATCCAAAGATAACAAAAATAAACTAACCTAAGCTAATTTACTTAAAGAATTCGAACCAAGTAAGAAAAGAGTTGAAACATGCGATTTTTATTAGGTAGGCAAAAAATATCCTAATTAAGCTAAGTTTCATGCAGTATATAAATTACCAGCATGCAAAATACATAAAGCAATAAAGGGAGAGTACTCAAACTAATAGTTTTAAGATCTGAATACTTCTATTATTATGGAGGATTCGGCTACCTATTATAAGGCAAAGGGCAGCCGAAATTCTACCTAAAAGAAGTAGGAAAAGAATTAGAATTGGAAACCAATCAAGAGATTGATTTCCTTTACAATACCAAAACCTGAAAGAAGTGGGTAATGGTAAAAAGAAAAGGAAATTCGGTCACCCTAATCTAATGGTAGCCGAAATTACAAGTAAAAATGATTTGAACCTTGATTTCAACTTGTGAAAACAAGAACTCAATGCGGAAAATTGCCAAGGAAAGTGTTGTATGCAAGAAGTAGCTCTCAAAACTCTAGAATCCTTACCCTGGATTCGGCAGACTACTAATTTAACAGGTTAAATTAAACACGCAATTCGAACCAAGTGGAGAATAATAGAGGCGAAACAAAGCATGCAATTAGATAGAGAAATTATCTAATTAGCCTATAGTTCCTGTACTTTAGCAATTAACAAGCATGCAAATTACTTATGCCAAAATAAAGAAGAGTGAATAATAAAGTATAAACTTTCATTCAGTTAATCACTGAAAATAATGAGGTGCAGCACCCCTATTTATAGGTGTAGATGCATGAAAATACAAGAGAAAATAAGGAAAGAAAACATAAAATTGGAACTTATCAAAAGATTAAGTAACTCACAAAAATCAGCAAGAAAAAGGAACTTACATGCTGAAAAAGTAAAAGAAAAGAAGGAAATTTCGTCTTCCATAAGGAAAGGTTGTGAACGAAATTCTCAAGGAAAAAGGAAGGAAAAATTCAGATTTTACCTTAAAGAAAAGGGAAAACCGAAAAATAAAGGAGAAAAGAAAAAGAGGAAACTATGAAGAGAATTAGGTAACATGCACAAAACCTTAATTCTCCTCCTAACCCTAACCCTAATTGTGAATTGCTTCTCCTTGGGCTTGGGCTTGGCCGAATGTGGGTTCATGGAGTGGGCTTGATGGATTCGGCCCAATTGATGTAGCATAATGATGTAGATGTAGGAAGCTTCTGGAATCTTCTGGAAGCTTCCAGAATAATTTCAGAAGCTCAAAAAAACATTTCACTTCTAAAATTCTTCAGTCTTCATGAAATCTCCATTTCTTTACTGGAAAGACTTGTAGTTACCATTTCCACCATTTCCTTAGCTCGTAAATACCATTTCCACCATTTCCTTAATTGGAAAGATTAGTATTTACCATTTCTACCTTGATGGAGAGTAGGGTAACTCTTGTAAGCTTTCTTTCTTTCTCATTGAGTTCATTGGAGCTGGATATGAGCTAAGCTTCTGTAGCACACCTTTGAACAAAGTTTGCAAGGTCTGCTTTGAGCTTTGAAGTCCTCTTACGAGTCATCGGCCCAACTATATCAACAAATGGATCTCTCTGATATGGACTTGGATCGTGGAGCATTGGTGGGCCTCGATGAAGCACTCGAACCTCAGCTACACTCTCTGCACCATCTTCTGGATCTCCTTAAGCTGGACTTGTCGATGAGCTAGGGGCGTTCACATCAAAAAACAAGAAGGAAAAGGAATTGAAAATCCTACTCCAAAAAGGAGATCAAGAAGGGATCCTTTTTGGAAACTAATAAACTAAGGGCAAAATAGGGAACATGCACAAACCCTTATTTTCCCCCAAACCCTAAACCTTACTTTTGCAAACCCTAATGGACTAGGCCTTGTGGGTGGGTGATGAGGATATCCAGAGCTAAAACAGCACACATTATGAGTCAGAAAGATGGACGCCAAATGGAAGCTCACGCCTTGGAGGAAATGTTCAAATTGCAACTCTTCTAACAATCTTTGAAGTAGAGGCGCAATTCAGCACTTCACATTAAAGAAGAAGGCTGTTTCTTGAAGTCTTGAAGATACCGGAAGGTTCTTGGGCTTTAAAGAAACAATTATAAAGTTCCCTACAATTGGGCCAACCCAAAACTCATGGACCAGCCCACAAGTTTTCGGCCAGCCCAAAGAAGCAAGGAAGCCGCATGGACAGCCCACAAAGGAAGCCCACACGGCTTAATTAGTTAGGGACTTTTAAGTCACTTAAGTGTTCTTTTTACTCTTTTAGTTAGTTTCCAAAAAGGGTTCCTTCTTGATTCTCTTTTGGGAGTAGGATTTTTATTCTTTCCTTATTGTTTTTAAGTGTAATTTCGGCTGCCTCTTAACAAAAAGGGGGTGAACGAAATTTCCTTTCTTTTTCTTACCAAATTCTACTTCTTTCCGGATTTGGTAAAGGAAATTAACCTCTTGGTTAATTTCCAATTCTTTTTCCTTATTTTCTTTCTTATTTTCGGCCATCCCTACATCTATAAATAGGGCAGCCATGCATAATAATATTCAGAGTATTTCAGATCAAAAACTTAGTGTTTGAGATACCTCCTTTTATTGCTTTATGTATTTGCATGTCGTAGTTTACATAATTGCATGAACTTAGCTAATTAGGTTATTTGCTCTACCTAATTATTCGCATGTTCAAAACTCTTTTCTTACACTTGGTTCGAATCTAAAACAAAAACAACTAGATTAGGTCTTTTTGTTTATTCTGATTTCGAAGGTAAGATAGAGTCTTATACGAGCTCGCCGCTTAATCACAAGGTCCTTGGCAACTTAATCCGCATGTGTACAACCGTCCACATCAGTGGGCTTCTTGATGGGCTGGCCGACTTGATGATGTGGAATGGACTCCATGGATTGGGTCGGCCCAATTGTTGATGGCGCATGATGGAATGGTGTAGGGAGCTTTCGGAATCTTCTGAAATCTCCCGGAATCATTTCGGAATCAAGATTTTCAAGATTCTTCAAGATTCTGCAAAATATGAAATTCAAGATTTTCAAGAAATCAAGAATTTCAAGAAATGTCTCTTTAAAGTCCAAGAACCTTCCGGCGTCTTCAAGAACTTCAAGAAACAGCCTTCTCTTCATTGTGGAATGGGGAATGCGCCTCTTCTCAAGAATTGTAAGGGGAGTTGCAATTTTAATCTTTCCAGCTTTGTTTTCCAAGGCGTTGGCTTCTACTATCAATTGAGCATCCTGTCGGCAAGCTTGTACAAGGTTGTTGAGAGTCTCGTGAACCTTCTTTGCTCTGCTTCTTATCATTGGCCCAATGATATCTACAAGTGGATCCCTTTGATATGGACTTGGATCCTGAAGCATTGTTGGGCCTCGGTGTAGAACCCCAACCTCCTCAGCTTCTCTGGACTCACTTGTTTGTGGACTTGTCGATGGACTTGGGATGTCCTCATCACTTACGCTGCATTGAATGTCTAAAAGCAAAGTCTACGTCTAAGCCCCATGGTCTTTACACACCGTTACCTGTACCTTCTGTTCCTTGGACTGATATCTCTATGGATTTTATTTTAGGGTTGCCGAGGATGCAAAGAGGTAATGACTCTCTCTTCATTGTCGTGGACAGATTTTCTAAGATGTCTCATTTTATCCCATGTAGGAAATCTGATGATGCAAAGCATATTGCAGACTTATTCTTCATGGAAATAGTTCAGCTACACAGCATTCCACGCACCATCGTGTCTGATAGAGACGTGAAGTTTTTGAGTTACTTTTGGAAGACATTGTGGTCTCGGTTAGGAACTAAGTTGCTGTTCTCGACCACTAGTCATCCACAAACGGATGGTCAGACTGAGGTGACCAACCGCACAGTAGGAAATCTACTGAGGGCACTAATTAAGAAGAACTTGAAGAGTGGGGAACAAGTCTTGCAGATTGCAGAGTTTGCCTACAATCGCTCTAAGCATTCCTCAACAGGGTTTTCGCTCTTCGAAGTCGCCTACGGCTTCAACCCGCTAACAGTGATGGATTTACTGCCACTACCCCTGAAGGATCAGACAAGTCTTGATGGAGCACAGAAAGCCGAAGCTGTTAAACGGTTGCATGAGAAGGTTCGTCAGAATATAGAGAAAACGAACGCACATAACGCCAAGGCTGCCAATCAAAGGCGTATGGTAGTGAGCTTAAACCTGGTGATTGGGTTTGGATTCACATGAGAAAGGAGAGATTTCCAGCTGCCCGGAGGACAAAGTTACATCGCCGAGGAGATGGGCCCTTTCAAGTTATTGCTAAGATGGGGGATAACGCTTACAAGCTTGACTTACCAGGTGAGTATAGTGTTAGTACATCTTTTAATGTTGCTGACTGTCTCCATTTAATTTTGACCTGGATTTTGATTCGAGGTCGAATCCTTCCAATCGGGAGGGAATGATGAGGCCATCCTCAACCCAATGACAAGTCCAAGCAGAGAGGATCTGCAAGTTGAGGCAGAGGACTCGAGAAAGGCAGCAGAGCCTGTTCGTGATGAGGATATCCAGAGCTAAAACAGCACACATTATGAGTCAGAAAGATGGACGCCAAATGGAAGCCCACGCCTTGGAGCAAAATGGAGGAAATGTGCAATTTGCAACTCTTCTAACTATCTTGGAAGGAGAGGCGCAAGTCATCACATCTTAGTCAAGGAGAAGGCTGTTTCTTGAAGTCTTGAAGAAGCCGGGAGGTTCTTGGACTTAAAAGAAACTAAATAATAAAGTTCCCTACAAATGGGGCCGACCCAAAAACTCATGGACCAGCCCACAAGTTTTCGGCCAGCCCAAGTTGAAGCATGAAGCCGCACGGCCCATCCAAGGAGCAGCCCACACGGCCAATCAAGGAAAAAGCCCACACGGTTTTAGGGAATTAGTTTTCAGAATTTTAATTAAGTCTTTTTAGTCTTTTAGTTAATTTCCAAAAAGGGTTTTCCTTATTCTTTTTGAAAGTAGGATATTTATTCTTTTCCATATTTTTTGTTATAATTTCGGCTGCCACAACAATAAGGTAAATCCGAAATTATCTTTCCTTTTCTTACCACTCTCCTACTTCTTTCAGGGTTTGGTAATTGTACAAGGAATTAACCTCTTGGTTAATTTCCAATTCTAATTCTTTTCCTTTTCTTTTTCTACTGATTTTCGGCCATCCTTACTCCTATTTAAAGGGGCCGAAACTTCAATAAAATTTAGAGTATTTCAGATCAAAAACTTAGTGTTTGAGATACCTCCTTTTATTGCTTTATGTATTTGCATGTTGTAGTTTACATAATTGCATGAAACTTAGCCTTTTAGGTTCTTGCTCAACCTAATTGTTCGCATGTTTCACACCTCTTTTCTTGCACTTGGTTCGAATTCTTAAACAAACTGGTCAGGATAGTTTATCCCTTGTTTTATCAATTTGAGCGTAAGTTAAAGGTTTGTAGAGCTTGTCACTTAATCAGAAGGTCCTTGGCAACATTATCCGCATGTGTACAACCGTCCACATCAATTGGTATCAGAGCTAAGGAGTGGTTTCGTGACCGGAGGAGATCAACCGATCAAATCCTTTTCCAGGTGTTTTCTTTTCCTTGTTAATCTTGATTGTTCTTGAAATTCTTGGAATTGAATTCATCTTCTTGGGGGGGGGGAAATTTTTTTTTTCTTCCAGCTTTTAAATTGTGATTTTTGTACTGTTTGCTATCCTTAAAATCGCAATTTTCTTTCAAAAAAATCGGATACCCCTGCTGCAATTTTTAAATTAAAATCGGACCTCAATTTTCAGATTAGGGTTTCGGTTTTTAGTGACACTAGGGTTTCGGGTTTTCCGTCGCTACTTCTCGCGACGCATAGGGTTTGTTTTGCTGGGTTTTTGTGACACTTTTCTACCCTTCTTTTGGTGCTGATTTTGCTGAAATTTGTGAGTTTTGCGGTTGATGTTAAGCAGCTCACTTGTTTGCGCATTGTAAAATTGCATGCTATAAGTTTTGGATACTTTCTTCTGAATTCTTGAAAATATAGTGAATTCTTGATTTCGTATCCTCGTGCTGCTAAGATTCTCCCTGGGAATAGGCTAGTAACTTGAAAATTGTTTTTGCTGGCCCTAGGGTTTTCATAATTAAAAATCGCATCTTGCTATAATTTGGTACTGTTTTTGGCCATTAAGGGGTAGTAATTTCGCAATTTTGGTGCTGTTTTGCATATTAGAAGCCTTGATAATTTGTGGGGATTGGTTTCTTGATTACCTATTGGGTGGGTGATCGCTTCTTTGGGTAGTTTAGGCTTTCCTGAAGTTGTTTCAACTCTGCTAATTTTTCTTTGCTTCTATTCACCTTGAATTGCCCTACTTTCAATTGCCTTGTTTATCTTTTCGTGCGACCTATACATTAGATCTTTAATTATAGTTTGGATTTTGTCATCGTGCACACTCATCTTTTCTGAAATTTGAGGGCTTAACCCCGAAATTTCCTGTTGTGTACTTCATATCTGAACTATATTACATAAACATCGTTTGCGAAAAGATTTTTCAAAAACAGAACCAAGTGTGGTTTTTGCGAAAATTTTGCTTCTTTCTTAAGTGTCATTGCTTTTGTGTGAATTGCTGCTTGCCTGATACATTTATCAATACCGGGAGGTTTGAGTTGTAAAAGGCTTGAGTGCACATCTTATACAGGGCGCCACCCTAGAGCGATACAGGGGTTTGTGTGTAGCTATTAGGTGGGAGACACTTGGGGGAATAAGGGGGTAAGGTTCTTTCTCACTTTTCCTTATTCTTAGCAGACAGATTTTCGCTTTCTTTTACCAATGTCAGATGGTAGTGCTCCTAACCCTCTCGGGAACGAGCAAATGCTGGCTGCGATTGCGCAACTCTCCTCGCGATTCGCTACTTTAACAGAGGAAGTCGCCGACCTCAGGACTGAACGGGAATAGAGGCGCACAGACTCAGACGACGATGTTGCCAGTCCAGGCACCAACGCCGCAGACCAGCCATTCGCAGGCCTCAGCCAGTGCAAAACTACCGTTCCGCCCTTTGCCGGAGACACGAATCCAGAGGAGTACTTAGACTGGGAGATGAAGATGGAGCGCATCTTTGAGCTTCATGCGATCCCAGAGCACAAGAAGGTCCAGCTCGCAGTTGTACATTTCACAGACTATGCCCTAATCTGGTGGAATCAGCAGCAGACCAGCGCAGCAGCAGAAATACACGCCAATGCGTGCCCGCACACGCCTCTCTCGTGGTTTGATTTGACTACTTCTATGCGTAGGACTTTTGTACCGGATTACTATTTTAGAGAATTGTATAGGAAATTACATACTCTTGTACAAGGTTCTATGTCTGTAGATGAGTACTATAGAAAATTGGAAATGGCTAAAATTAGGGCTAATGTACAGGAAGATAAGCCCGCATCTATGGCTCGCTTTCTTAGTGGTTTAAACAGGGGTATTGCGTTAGCAGTTGAATTGCAGAATGCTACGACGCTGACAGACATGCTGCACAAGGCTCGGGTTATGGAGGAGTATCTGAAGTCCGTACCACCAGTCCGGACACCTACCAGCGCCCCACCAGCCTGGCGCAAGAATCCGACCTACTCGCCACCAGCAAGGAGGCCGATCATGTCTGACCGCAAGGCCATTGTTCCTGTTGCCGCCGCCACTTCTTCTTCATCCCAGCAGAAAACGCCATCAACTCCCAGGCAGTCTATCAGCAACGTTACTTGCCACAAGTGCTCAGGCCGTGGCCACTACATGCGTGACTGTCCCAACATCCGGAAGGTATTATTGGGCCAAGATGGTGAGTACATATCAGAATCCGATGAAGAGGAGCCAACCGTTGACCCTATAAAGGAGTTGACTAACAGCACTCCGTCAGAACCTGTGGAGCAGTTCAAATTTCTTGAAGAAGATCCTTCTCAGAACTTGGTTACTCGCACTCTGACTACAGCTGCTGTCCCGGACACGTCCCAGAGGACAAACATCTTCCATGCCCGCACAAAGGTAAATGGAAAGTTATGTGTTCTGATTATTGATGGAGGGAGTTGTACTAATGTTGCTGTGAGTACATGGTGGAGAAACTGCGCCTCCCTGTCATCAATCATCCACGTCCTTATCGGCTTCAATGGCTCAACAGTTCAGACGGCTACAGAGTCACAAAGCAGGTAAGCGTACCATACGCTATCGGTAAGTTCGAATCCACGGTTTTATGTGATGTTCTGCCAATGGAGGCTTGTCACATTCTACTCGGACGACAATGGCTCTTTGACCTGAAGGCAACACATGATGGGGTCGCCAACACTTACTCGGTCTGCCAGGAGGGCAAGATCCACACGTTCCTACCCATGCCGCCAGCTGAAGTGCGATCAGAAGCTGTTCGTATGAAGGAGTCACTCGCTAAATGGGAAGCTGAAAGGCGCCAAGCGAAGGGTAAGGGGAAAGAAATTGTTGTAAAGGGTAGTAAGGCGAACTCTGATAAGCCTGCTCAGGAAAAAGTTAGGAATAGTTGTTTTGCTAGGGGTGAGATAGGTCAAGTGTTAGACAACAATGATGGTGTACTTGTTTTAGTATGTAAAGATAATTGCACTAACCCTGACGATATCCCTCGGGATATCTCTATGCAAGTCGTTTCTTTGTTGCAGGAAGAAGACAAACTGAAGGAGACAAAGAAGTTGCAAAGACAGTTCGACGAGCTTTTGGCTCACGATCAGAACTACTGCAAAGCACTGTTGCCTGTTGTCTACGCTGCAAAAGATATGTCAAAGGAGCTTAACGCCCGTGATGGCGATATACCTTTTCAAATCGTGTCACCAATTGGGCATCATGCTTACACGCTTACAGGTAAGTATGATCTATGTTTTGTGTTAATCTTCCTGACTTGTTTCTGTTTGTTTTCAGCGCCTTGGATTCGAGGACGAATCCTTTCCAACCGGGAGGGTGATGAGGGCATCCAAAGTCAACAACATGCAACAAGTCAAACTACAAGTGATTCCGGAGAAGCTGAGGAGGAGGTTCGAGTTCTACATCGAGGCCCAACAATGCTTCAGGATCCAAGCCCATATCAGAGGGATCCACTTGTAGACATCACTGGGCCCATGACCAGAAGCAGAGCGAAGAAGGTGCGAGAAGCTCTCAACAACCTTGTTCAAACTTGCCATCAAGATGCCCAGCTGATTGTAGAAGCCCACGCCTTGGAGCAAAATGGAGGAAATGTGCAATTTGCAACTCTTCTAACTATCTTGGAAGGAGAGGCGCAAATCATCCAGCATTAATCAAGAAGAAGGCTGTTTCTTGAAGTCTTGAAGATGCCGGAAGGTTCTTGGACTTAAAAGAAACAATTAATAAAGTTCCCTACAAATTGGGCCGACCCAAAAACTCATGGACCAGCCCACAAGTTTTCGGCCAGCCCAAGTGGAAGCATGAAGCCGCACGGCCCAATCCAAGGAGAGAAGCCCACACGGCCAATCAAGGAAAAAGCCCACACGGTTTTAGGGAATTAGTTTTCAGAATTTTAATTAAGTCTTTTTAGTCTTTTAGTTAATTTCCAAAAAGGGTTTTCCTTATTCTTTTTGGAAGTAGGATTTTTATTCTTTCCTTATTTTTTTTAGTTATAATTTCGGCTGCCCAACAATAAGGTAAATCCGAAATTATCTTTCCTTTTCTTACCACTCTCCTACTTCTTTCAGGGTTTGGTAATTGTACAAGAAATTAACCTCTTGGTTAATTTCCAATTCTAATTCTTTTCCTTTTCTTTTTCTACTGATTTTCGGCCATCCTTACTCCTATTTAAAGGGGCCGAAACTTCAATAAAATTTAGAGTATTTCAGATCAACAACTTAGTGTTTGAGATACCTCCTTTTATTGCTTTATGTATTTGCATGTTGTAGTTTACATAATTGCATGAAACTTAGCCTTTTAGGTTCTTGCTCAACCTAATTGTTCGCATGTTTCACACCTCTTTTCTTGCACTTGGTTTGAATTCTTAAACAAACTGGTCAGGATAGTTTATCCCTTGTTTTATCAATTTGAACGTAAGTTAAAGGTTTTTAGAGCTTGTCACTTAATCACAAGGTTCTTGGCAACTTAATCCGCATGTGTACAACCGTCCACATCAATTGGTATCAGAGCTAAGGAGTGGTTTCGTGACCGGAGGAGATCAACCGATCAAATCCTTTTCCAGGTGTTTTCTTTTCCTTGTTAATCTTGATTGTTCTTGAAATTCTTGGAATTGAATTCATCTTCTTGGGGGGGGAAATTTTTTTTTTCTTCCAGCTTTTAAATTGCGATTTTTGTACTATTGCTATCCTTAAAATCGCAATTTTCTTTCAAAAAAATCGGATACCCTTGCTGCAATTTTTAAATTAAAATCGGACCTCAATTTTCAGATTAGGGTTTCGGTTTTTAGTGACACTAGGGTTTCGGGTTTTCCGTCGCTAATTCACGCGACCTAAGCTTTTGTTTGCTTGGTTTTTGCGACACTTTTCTACCCTTCTTTTGGTGCTGATTTTGCTGAAATTTGTGAGTTTTGCGGTTGATGTTAAGCAGCTCACTTGTTTGCGCATTGTAAAATTGCATGCTATAAGTTTTGGATACTTTCTTTTGAATTCTTGAAAATATAGTGAATTCTTGATTTCGTATCCTCGTGCTGCTAAGATTCTCCCTGGGAATAGGCTAGTAACTTGAAAAATTGTTTTGCTGGCCCTAGGGTTTTCATAATTAAAAAATCGCATCTTGCTATAATTTGGTACTGTTTTTGGCCATTAGGGGTAGTAATTTCGCAATTTTGGTGCTGTTTTGCATATTAGAAGCCTTTAATTTGTGGGGATTGGTTTCTTGATTACCTATTGGGTGGGTGATCGCTTCTTTGGGTAGTTTAGGCTTTCCTGAAGTTGTTTCAACTCTGCTAATTTTTCTTTGCTTCTATTCACCTTGAATTGCCCTACTTTCAATTGCCTTGTTTATCTTTTCGTGCGACCTATACATTAGATCTTTAATTATAGTTTGGATTTTGTCATCGTGCACACTCATCTTTTCTGAAATTTGAGGGCTAACCCCGAAATTTCCTGTTGTGTACTTCATATCTGAACTATATTACATAAACATCGTTTGCGAAAAGATTTTTCAAAAACAGAACCAAGTGTGGTTTTTGCGAAAATTTTGCTTCTTTCTTAAGTGTCATTGCTTTTGTGTGAATTGCTGCTTGCCTGATACATTTATCAATACCGGGAGGTTTGAGTGGTAAAAGGCTTGAGTGCACATCTTATACAGGGCGCCACCCTAGAGCGATACACGGGGTTTGTGTGTAGCTATTAGGTGGGAGACACTTGGGGGAATAAGGGGGTAAGGTTCTTTCTCACTTTTCCTTATTCTTAGCAGACAGAATTTCACTTTCTTTTACCAATGTCAGGTGGTAGTGCTCCTAACCCTCTCGGGAACGAGCAAATTCTGGCTGCGATTGAGCAACTCTCCGCGCGATTCGCTACTTTAACGGAGGAAGTCGCCGACCTCAGGACTGAACGGGAACAGAGGCGCACAGACTCAGACAACGAACCGGCCGGTCCAGGCCCCAACGCCGCAGACCAGCCATTCGCAGGCCTCAGTCAGTGCAAAACTACCGTTCCGCCCTTTGCCGGAGGCACCAATCCAGAGGAGTACTTAGACTGGGAGATGAAGATGGAGCGCATCTTTGAGCTTCATGCGATCCCAGAGCACAAGAAGGTCCAGCTCGCAGTTGTACATTTCACGGACTATGCCCTAATCTGGTGGAATCAGCAGCAGGACCAGCGCAGAAATACACGCCCAATGCGTGCCCGCGCACCGCCTCTCTCTTGGTTTGATTTGACTACTGCTATGCGTAGGACTTTTGTACCGGACTACTATTTTAGAGAATTGTATAGGAAATTACATACTCTTGTACAAGGTTCTATGTCTGTAGATGAGTACTATAGAAAATTGGAGATGGCTAAAATTAGGGCTAATGTACAGGAAGATGAGCCCGCATCTATGGCTTGTTTTCGTAGTGGTTTAAACAGGGGTATTGCTTTAGCTGTGGAACTGCAGAATGCTACAACACTGACAGACATGCTGCACAAAGCTCGGGTTATGGAGGAGTATCTGAAGTCCGTTCCACCAGTTCGGACACCTACCAGTGCCCCACCAGCCTGGCGCAAGAATCCGACCTACTCGCCACCAGCAAGGAGGCCAAGCATGTCTGACCGCAAGGCCATTGTCCCTGTTGTCGCCGCCACTTCTTCTTCATCCCTGCAGAAAGCGCCATCAACTCCCAGACAGTCTATTAGCAACGTTACTTGCCACAAATGCTCAGGCCGTGGCCACTACATGCGTGACTGTCCCAACATCCGGAAGGTATTATTGGGCCAAGATGGTGAGTACATATCAGAATCCGATGAAGAGGAGCCAACCGTTGACCCTATAAAGGAGTTGACTGACAGTACTCCGTCAGAACCTGTGGAGCAGTTCAAATTTCTTGAAGAAGATCCTTCTCAGAACTTGGTTACTCGCACTCTGACTACAGCTGCTGTCCCGGACACGTCCCAGAGGACAAACATCTTCCATGCCCGCACAAAGGTAAATGGAAAGTTATGTGTTCTGATTATTGATGGAGGGAGTTGTACTAATGTTGCTAGTTAGTATATGGTTGATAAGCTGCGCCTCCCTGTCATCAATCATCCACGTCCTTATCGGCTTCAATGGCTCGACAGCTCAGACGGCTACAGAGTCACAAAGCAGGTAAGCGTACCATACGCTATCGGTAAGTTCGAATCCACGGTTTTATGTGATGTTCTGCCAATGGAGGCTTGTCACATTCTACTCGGACGACCATGGCTCTTTGACCTGAAGGCAACACATGATGGGGTCGCCAACACTTACTCAGTCTGCCAGGAGGGCAAGATCCACACATTCCTACCCATGCCACCGGCTGAAGTGCGATCAGAAGCTGTTCGTATGAAGGAGTCACTCGCAATTGGGAAGCTGAAAGGCGCCAAGCGAAGGGTAAGGGGAAAGAAATTGTTGTAAAGGGTAGTAAGGCGAACTCTGATAAGCCTGATCAGGACAAAGTTAGGAGTAGTTGTTTTGCAACGAGAGGAGAGATAGGTCAAGTGTTAGACAGCAATGATGATGTATTTGTTTTAGTCTATAAGGATAACTGTGCTAACCCTGACGATATCCCTCGGGATATCCCTACAGAAGTCAATTCTTTGTTGCAGGAATTTGCTGATGTCTTCCCAGACGAGTTGCCGCAGGGTCTGCCGCCACTTCGAGGTATTGAACATCAGATTGACTTCATCCCTGGCGCGCCTATACCAAATTGCCCTGCATACAAGGCAAATCCGGAGGAAACAAAGGAGTTGCAGGCGCAAATTGAGAAGCTATTGGCGCATGGTCAGGTAAGGGAATCTCTAAGTCCTTGTGATGTACCTGTTATTCTAGTCCCTAAGAAAGAAGGTACTTGGAGAATGTGTATGGATTGTAGAGCAGTAAATAAGATAACAATCAAGTATAGGCACCCTATCCCTAGGCTTGATGACATGTTAGAAGATTTGCATGGTTCTACTGTTCATACAAAAATAGATCTCACACAGGGCTATCATCAAATTTGCATGAGGGAGGGGGATGAATGGAAAACTGCTTTTAAAACTAAATTTGGTTTATATGAGTGGTTAGTCATGCCCTTTGGACTCACAAATGCACCTAGTACTTTCATGAGGTTAATGAATCATGTGCTTAGAAAGTTTATAGGTAAATTTGTTGTTGTGTGTTTTGATGATATCTTGATCTATTCCAGAGATTATGATTCGCATGTTGAGCATCTTCGATTGGTTTTAATTGAATTACGTGCTAATCAGTTATATGCCAAGATGCAAAAGTGTACCTTTTGTGTTTCGGAGGTTGTTTTTCTTGGTTTTGTAGTCTCTGCAGATGGTGTCAAAGTTGATGATGCCAAGGTGAAGGCCATTAGGGATTGGCCGCAGCCAACATCGGCCGCCCAAGTTCGGTCATTCCATGGCTTCGCTGGATTCTACAGGCGGTTTGTAAAAGATTTCTCCACTAAAGCCGCGCCCCTCAATGATCTCTGCAAGAAGAACGCACCATTTGTGTGGGGGCCAGCTCAGGAAAAAGCTTTTACTACTTTAAAGCATGATATCACTCATGCACCTGTTTTAGCATTAACTAATTTTGATAAAGTGTTTGAACTAATGTGTGATGCATCAGGTGTTGGAATTGGCGCAGTGTTAATGCAGGAGAAGAAGCCTATCGCCTTTTTCAGTGAGAAACTAAAAGGGGCTGCCTTAAATTATCCTACATATGATAAGGAGCTCTATGCTGTTGTCCGTGCTTTTGAAACGTGGTCACATTATTTGATGTCTAAGGAATTTGTTGTTCATAGTGATCATGAGTCTCTTAAGCATTTAAAAGGGCAAAATAAGTTAAATAGACGTCATGCAAAGTGGGTTAATTCATTGAGTCTTTTCCTTATATTATCAAGTATAAGAAAGGTAAGGATAATTTAGTTGCTGACGCTCTATCTCGCAGGTATGAAATGCTGACAATTCTTGATCATACATGTTAGGTTTCGCATACCTCAAGGATTTGTATGCTTTTGATGTTGATTTTGCTGATGTGTATAAAGCATGTGAATCTGGTGCATTCCAAAAGTACTTTAGACAGGATGGTTTTCTGTTTAGAGAAAATAGGTTATGCATCCCTCGTAGTTCCACTAGGGAATTACTGGTTTGTGAAGCTCATAGTGGGGGGCTTATGGGTCATTTTGGTGTGCATAAAACTCTTGAACTGTTGCATGAACACTTTTATTGGCCACATATGCGCAAAGATGTACAGAATGTTTGCTCTCGATGCATTAATTGTTTGCAAGCTAAATCTACTTCTAAGCCCCATGGACTTTACACGCCATTGCCTATCCCTTCTGTGCCTTGGACTGACATTTCTATGGATTTTATTCTAGGGCTTCCGAGGACGCAGAAAGGTAATGATTCTTTATTTGTCGTTGTTGATCGGTTTTCTAAAATGGCACATTTTATTCCTTGCAGAAAATCAGATGATGCCAGCTATGTAGCTGAGCTGTTCTTTCAAGGCATTGTGCAGCTACATGGAATTCTGAGAACCATAGTCTCAGATCGCGACGTCAAATTCTTGAGTTATTTTTGGAAGACTTTGTGGTCCCGCCTCGGCACAAAACTGTTGTTTTCGACTACAAGTCATCCACAGACGGATGGTCAGACGGAAGTCACCAACCGAACCGTTGGCAACCTACTCAGAGCTTTGATTCAGAAGAACCTCAAGCGTTGGGAAGACATCTTGCCGGATACAGAGTTTGCCTACAACCGAACCAAGCATTCATCAACAGGGTTCTGTCCATTTGAAGTTGCCTACGGCTTTACTCCCTTGACGGTGATGGATCTCATTCCTTTGCCGCCCAAAGAACAAGTCAATCCAGACGGTGCGCAGAAAGCTGAAGCAGTGCAACGCATGCATGCTAAAGTTCGAGCTAATCTGGAGAAGACTTATGCCAAAGCCGCCGCCAATGCAAACCAACGGCGCAAGGCTGTGAATTTCGAACCTGGTGACTGGGTTTGGGTTCACATGAGGAAGGAACGATTCCCTGCAGCAAGAAGGACCAAACTCCATCCAAGGGGCGATGGATCTTTTCAGATCGTTTCCAAGATTGGACCTAACGCCTACAAGCTCGATTTACCAGGTGAGTATGGTGTTAGTTCTTCCTTTAATGTTGCTGACTTGTCTCCTTTTGTTGATGACCAGGTTGCTGATTTGAGGACAAATCCTTTTCAACCGGGAGGGGATGATGAGGGCATCCAAAGTCAACAACATGCAACAAGTCAAACTACAAGTGATTCCGGAGAAGCTGAGGAGGAGGTTCGAGTTCTACATCGAGGCCCAACAATGCTTCAGGATCCAAGCCCATATCAGAGGGATCCACTTGTAGACATCACTGGGCCCATGACCAGAAGCAGAGCGAAGAAGGTGCGAGAAGCTCTCAACAACCTTGTTCAAGCTTGCCATCAAGATGCCCAGCTGATTGTAGAAGCCCACGCCTTGAAGCAAAATGGAGGAAATGTGCAATTTGCAACTCTTCTAACTATCTTGGAAGGAGAGGCGCAAATCATCCAGCATTAATCAAGAAGAAGGCTGTTTCTTGAAGTCTTGAAGATGCCGGAAGATTCTTGGACTTAAAAGAAACAAATTAATAAAGTTCCCTACAAATTGGGCCGACCCAAAAACTCATGGACCAGCCCACAAGTTTTCGGCCAGCCCAAGTGGAAGCATGAAGCCGCACGGCCCAATCCAAGGAGAGAAGCCCACACGGCCAATCAAGGAAAAAGCCCACACGGTTTTAGGGAATTAGTTTTCAGAATTTTAATTAAGTCTTTTTAGTCTTTTAGTTAATTTCCAAAAAGGGTTTTCCTTATTCTTTTTGGAAGTAGGATATTTATTCTTTTCCATATTTTTTGTTATAATTTCGGCTGCTGCACAACAATAAGGTAAATCCGAAATTATCTTTCCTTTTCTTACCACTCTCCTACTTCTTTCAGGGTTTGGTAATTGTACAAGGAATTAACCTCTTGGTTAATTTCCAATTCTAATTCTTTTCCTTTTCTTTTCTACTGATTTTTGGCCATCCTTACTCCTATTTAAAGGGGCCGAAACTTCAATAAAATTTAGTGTATTTCAGATCAAAAACTTAGTGTTTGAAGTACCTCCTTTTATTGCTTTATGTATTTGCATGTTGTAGTTTACATAATTGCATGAAACTTAGCCTTTTAGGTTCTTGCTCAACCTAATTGTTCGCATGTTTCACACCTCTTTTCTTGCACTTGGTTCGAATTCTTAAACAAACTGGTCAGGATAGTTTATCCCTTGTTTTATCAATTTGAACGTAAGTTAAAGGTTTGTAGAGCTTGTCACTTAATCACAAGGTCCTTGGCAACATTATCCGCATGTGTTCAACCGTCCACACATCAGTTCGTGTGCTACATCGAGGCCCAGCTATGCTCCAGGACCCGAGCCCATACCAGAGAGATCCATTGGTAGATATCGTTGGGCCAATGACACGCAGAAGGACAAGGAAACTCAAGGCCGACCTTGAGAACCTAGTCCAAGAGTGTTCCCGGCAATCCCAGATGGCATCCGAAGCACAAACCCCTGAAGATAAAGCCCAGAAGAGTCAAAAGGGTAAAATGGTCATTTTACTCACCATTTCCGAAAAGGGGTCTGAATTGAAGAATCATGAAGAAATGAAGAGTTTGTAAAATTTGAGTTTCAGAAATGATTCCAGAAGCTTCTAGAAGCTTCCTACACTTTTCACATACACGCCATTGAGTTTTGGGCCGAATCCCCTTGCAACCCACCTTCATAAATTTGGCCAGCCCAAACCAAGAGAAGGAGAGGAAATTCCGAAATTGGGAAGCCCAATTGAGAAGCCCAATCCGAAATTGTGAAGGGTTTTAATTAAGGAGTTAGTTTGACTTTACAACTTAAGTTAATTCTAGTAGTAGTTTTCAATGAGAGTTCCTTCTTAAACTCTTGTTGTATTTTAATTTTACTTCTTATTTTTAAGATAATTTTCGGCTGAAATTATCCAATAATTCACCCGAATTATTATCTCTTAACAAACCTTAGTTCCTTTAGGTTTGTTTCTTTTCAAGAGATCAATCTCTCGATTGATTTCTACTTCTTAGTTTTGATTCATTTCTAATTGTTATTTAGTATAGAATTTCGGCTAGATTCACCCTTGTGAAATCCGAATCACTATCATCAACTAAACCTAGTTCTTTTAGGTTTCAGTTTGTAAGGAATCAATCTCTTGATTGAGTTCCAATTTTAATTGCTTTCTACTACTTTGTACTGAAGAATTCGGTTGCCTATAACTATAAATAGGGGTCCTCCTCTTCACTTTTCAACACACAATTTTGATTCAAGTACTAGAATAGTATAGTGATGTGGACGGTTGTACACATGCGGATAATGTTGCCAAGGACCTTGTGATTAAGCGGCGAGCTCGTATAACACTCTAACTTACTTTCGAAATCAGAGAAACAAAAAGACCTAATCTAGTTGTTTTTGTTTAGATTCGAACCAAGTGTAAGAAAAGAGTTTTGAACATGCGAATAATTTGGTAGAGCAAATAACCTAATTAGCTAAGTTCATGCAATTATGTAAATTACGACATGCAAATACATAAAGCAATAAAAGGAGGTACTTCAAACACTAAGTTTATGATCTGAAATACGCTAATTATTATTGAAGGGGTGGCTGCCCATTTATAGGCTTAAGGCAGCCGAAAAAGTGAAAGAAATTAACAAGGAAAAGAATTAGAATTGGAAATTAACCAAGAGGTTAATTTCCTTTACCAAACCCGGAAAGAAGTAGAATTTGGTAAGAAAAAGAAAAGGCAATTCGGTTTTTGGAAACTAAAAATAAGGAAAAGAATAGAATTCCTACTCCCAAAAAGGAGATCAAGAAGGAACCCTTTTTGGAAACTAACTAAAAGAGTAAAAAGAACCCTAACACTTAACTTTTAACCCTAGCGACTTAAAGGAACCCTACCCTTAACTTGTAACCCTAGTTACTTAAAAGAACCCTAAGGACTTAATTTGTAACCCTAGCTTCTTCACTTGGCCGTGTGGGCTTCCTTGGCTTCCTTGGGCTGGCCGAATTTGTGGAGTGGACTCCATGAGTTTGGGTCGGCCCAATGTGTAGGGAATTTCATGAATTGTTTCTTTAAAGCCCAAGAACCTTCCGGCATCTTCAAGACTTCAAGAAACACCCTTCTTCTTTAATGTGAAGTGCTGAATTGCGCCTCTTCTTCAAGAATGGTTAGAAGAGTTGCAATTTGAACATTTCCTCCATTTTGCTCCAAGGCGTTGTCTTCTTTTTGGCCGTCCTCTTTGTTGCGTGGATTCTTACTCCTAATGTGTGTTGTTTCGCCCTTGATGTCCTCCTCATTCCCTCCCGATTGGAAAGGATTCATCCTCGAATCCAAGTCGCTGAAAACAAATAGAAACAAGTCAGAAAGATGAACACAAAACATAGAGCATGCCTACCTGTCAAGTTGAGCGTGTAAGCAGGAGGCCCTATTGTTGAAACGATTTCAAAAGGCCTATCGCCATCACGGGCGTTAAGCTCCTTGGACATCTCTTTTGCAGTGTAGATAACAGGCAACAGTGCTTTGCAGTAATCCAGATCGTGAGCCAAAAGTTCGTTAATATGTCTTTGCAACTCCATTGTCTCCTTCGGTTTGTCTCCTTCCTGCAACAAAGAAACGACTTGCATAGGGATATCGTCAGGGTCAGTGCAATTATCCTTACATACTAAAACTAGTACATCCTCATTGCTTTCTAACACTTGACCTATCTCTCCCTGAGTAGCAAAACAACTATTCTTAACTTTTTCCTGATCAGGCTTATCAGAGTTCGCCTTACTACCCTTTACAAGTTCTTTCCCCTTACCCTTCGCTTGGCGCCTTTCATCTTCCCAATTTGCGATGGACTCCTTCATGCGAACTGCTTCGGATCGCACTTCAGTCGGCGGCATTGGTAGGAACGTGTGGACCGAGTAAGTGTTGGCGACCCCATCAAGTGTTGCCTTCAGGTCAAAGAGCCATGGTCATCCGAGTAGAATGTGACAAGCCTCCATTGGCAGAACATCACATAAAACCGTGGATTCGAACTTACCGATAGCGTATGGTACGCTTACCTGCTTTGTGACTCTGTAGCCGTCTGAGCTGTCGAGCCATTGTAGCCGAGAAGGACGTGGATGATTGATAACAGGAAGCTTCAGCTTGTCAACCATGTATTCACTAGCAACGTTTGTGCAGCTCCCTCCATCAATTATCAGAACACACAACTTTCCATTTACCTTTGTTCTGGCGTGGAAGATGTTTGTCCGCTGAGTGGTGTCTGGGACAGCAGCTGTAGTCAGAGTGCGAGTAACCAAGTTCTGAGATGGATCTTCTTCAAGGAACTCGAATTGCTCCACTGGTGCAGACTGAGTGCTGTCAATTAACTCCTGTGAAGGGTCAACGGTTGGATCTTCTTCATCCTCCTCTGAAATGTACTCACCATCTTGCCCCAACAAGACCTTCCGGATATTTGGACAATCCCGCATGTAGTGGCCACGGCCTGAACACTTGTGGCAAGTTACGTTGCTGATGGATTGTCTGGGAGTTAATGGCGTTCTGGCCTGTGATGAAGAAGAAGTGGTGACAGGAACTATAGCTTTTCTCTCTGACTGGATCGGCCTCTTTACTGGTGGAGAATATACCGAATTCTCTCTCCAAGCCGGTGGTGCGCTGGTTGGCGTCCGGATTGGTAGAACGGACTTCAGGTACTCCTCCATGACACGAGCTTTGTGTAGCATGTCTGTCAGCGTTGTAGCATTCTGCAATTCAACTGCTAAAGCAATACCCCTGTTTAAACCGTTAAGAAAACGAGCCATAGATGCGGGCTCATCTTCCTGTACATTAGCCCTAATTTTAGCCATCTCTAATTTTCGAAAATATTCATCGACAGACATAGAACCCTGTACAAGAGTATGTAACTTCCTATACAATTCTCTAAAATAATAGTCCGGTACAAAAGTTCTACGCATAGATGTAGTCAAATCAAACCACGAGAGAGGCGGGGCATGGGCCCGCATGGGACGCGTGTTTCTGCGTTGATCCATCTGCTGATTCCACCAGCTTAGGGCATAGTCGGTGAAATGGACCACTGCAAGTTGGACTTTCTTCTGTTCCGGGATCGCATGAAGTTCAAAGATGCGCTCCATCTTCATCTCCCAGTCGAGATAGTCCTCTGGATTCGTGCCTCCGGCAAAGGGCGGAACGGTAGTCTTGCACTGGCTGAGGCCTGCGAAAGGCTGATCGGCGGCGTTGGTGCCTGGAGCGGCAACATCGTCGTCTGAGTCTGTGCGCCTCTGATCCCATTCTGTCCTGAGTTCGGCGACTTCCTCCGTCAGTGTAGCGAATCGCGCCGAGAGTTGCGCAATCGCAGCCAAGATTTGCTCGTTCCCCAGAGGGTTAGGAGCACTACCACCTGACATTGGTAAAAAGAAGCGAAAAACCTGTCTGCTAAGAACAAGGAAAAGTGAGAAATAACCTTACCCCCTTGTTCCCCCAAGTGTTTCCCACCTAACAGCTACACACAAACCCCGTGTATCGCTCTAGGGTGGCGCCCTGTATAATATGAACACTCAAGCCTTTTACCTCTCTACCTCCCGGTATTGATAAATGTATCAGGCAAGCAGCAATTCACACAAAAGGAATGACACTTAAGAAAGAAGCAAAAATTTTCGCAAACACCACACTTGGTTCTATTTTGAAAAATCTTTTCGCAAAACGATATTTTGTAATATAGCTCAGATATGAAGTACACAACAGGAAATTTCGGGGTTAAGCCCTCAAATTTCAGAAAAGATGAGTGTGCACGATGACAAAATCCAAACTATAATTTAAGAGCAAATGTCCAGGTAGCATGAAAAGATAACTAGGCAATTGAAAGCAGGGCAATTCAAAATTGAATAGAATCAAAGAAAATTAGCAGAGTTGAAATAACTTCAGGAAAGTACTAAACTACCCAAAGAAACGATCAACCACCCAATAGGTAATCAAGAAACCAATCCCCACAAATTCTTAATTCGTTTCACATGCAAAACAGCACCAATTTGCGATTTCCAACCCCCCTAATATAGCCGAAACAGTACCAAAATTCAGCAAGATGCGATTTCAAGAAACGAGAACCCTAGGGCTAGCAAATTCAATTTTTGATTCACTAACCTAATCCCAGGGATAATCTTAGCAGCACAAGGATACAAAATCAAGAATTCACTATATTTTCAAGAATTCAACACAAGGTATCCCAAACTAGAGCATGTAATTTTCTAGTGCGCAAACAAAGTGAGCTGCTTAACATCAACCGCAAAAACTCACAATTTTCAACAAAAATCAGCACAAGAGGGGTAGAATTAAGTCGCAAAAGCCCAGCAATTTACAACTGAAAACCCAAAACCCTAGCCAAAAATCCGAGTACAACTGAAAACCCGAAACCCTAGCCAAAAACCCGAAACCCTAGCCCAATTTGAACTTTTGAAATTGCAGCAAGGGTGTCCGAATTGTTAAAGAAATTTGCGATTTTTAAAAGATAGGAAACAGCACCAAAATCGCAAATTGAAAGCTTGAAAGAAAAAAATTTTCCCAAGAAGATGAGTTCTAATCCAAAATTTAAGATAAGGAAAAGAAAACACCTGATAAAGATTCGGTCTTTGACCTCCTCTAGCCACGAAACCACTCCTTAGCTCTGATACCAATTGATGTGGACGGTTGTACACATGCGGATAATGTTGCCAAGGACCTTGTGATTAAGCGGCGAGCTCGTATAACACTCTAACTTACTTTCGAAATCAGAGAAACAAAAAGACCTAATCTAGTTGTTTTTGTTTAGATTCGAACCAAGTGTAGGAAAAGAGTTTTGAACATGCGAATAATTAGGTAGAGCAAATAACCTAATTAGCTAAGTTCATACAATTATGTAAATTACGACATGCAAATACATAAAGCAATAAAAGGAGGTACTTCAAACACTAAGTTTATGATCTGAAATACGCTAATTATTATTGAAGGGGTGGCTGCCTATTTATAGGCTTAAGGCAGTCGAAAAAGTGAAAGAAATTAACAAGGAAAAGAATTAGAATTGGAAATTAACCAAGAGGTTAATTTCCTTTACCAAACCCGGAAAGAAGTAGAATTTGGTAAGAAAAAGAAAAGGCAATTCAGTTTTACCCTTAACAAGTGGTAGCCGAATTTGCAATCTAAAAATAAGGAAAAGAATAAAATTCCTACTCCCAAAAAGGAGATCAAGAAGGAACCCTTTTTGGAAACTAACTAAAAGAGTAAAAAGAACCCTAACACTTAACTTTTAACCCTAGCGACTTAAAGGAACCCTACCCTTAACTTGTAACCCTAGTTACTTAAAAGAACCCTAAGGACTTAATTTGTAACCCTAGCTTCTTCACTTGGCCGTGTGGGCTTCCTTTGCTTCCTTGGGCTGGCCGAATTTGTGGAGTGGACTCCATGAGTTTGGGTCGGCCCAATGTGTAGGGAATTTCATGAATTGTTTCTTTAAAGCCCAAGAACCTTCCGGCATCTTCAAGACTTCAAGAAACACCCTTCTTCTTTAATGTGAAGTGCTGAATTGCGCCTCTTCTTCAAGAATGGTTAGAAGAGTTGCAATTTGAACATTTCCTCCATTTTGCTCCAAGGCGTTGTCTTCTTTTTGGCCGTCCTTTTTATTGCGTGGATTCTTACTCCTAATGTGTGTTGTTTTCGCCCTTGATGTCCTCATCATATAGTTTTATACTTTTTGATTCATTCTCTTATTTTGAGCTTTCGTAGTTTGCATGCTTTGTGAATTACTATAGGTTTAGAAACTATAGCTTTTTAGGTAATTGCTCTGCCTAGAATGCATGTTTTTGTTTCGACTCTTTTGTTCTTAAACTTGGTTCGATCTGCGTGTTTAAAATTAGCTTAGCTTAATTTTAGTAGACTGCCGAATCCGAGGTAGGGATTCAAGAGGTTAAGAGCTGCGTCTCGCAATTTCCAGACTTTCCTTGGCAAGTATTCCGCATCGTGAACTCCGGTCCACATCACCTCCTGACATACCTAGTGACCAAGAAAGACTACTAAGAACAAGTAAAAGTGAGCAGAGTAACCTTACTCCCTTGCCCCCTATTATGGCCCCTTTAACAACTACACACAACCCTGTGTATCGCTCTTAGGGATGGCAACCCTTATGTGCTGTATCACTCAGCCTTTTACCTCATTCCTATATACTCAATTAAGGTGACAAAATCCTGGGCAAAGGTAACAAGCAAATAGTCAATCACACAATGAAAAAAACTATATAGGAAAGTGGCAAAAATCTTTCGAAAAAAAGAACTTGGTTCAATTTTCAGTTTGAAAAACACCTTTTTGAAAAGGAAATTTTGATAATATAGCTCAAATAAGAAGCACACCGATAAGGAACTTTCGGGGAGAAGCCCTCAAAGTTCAGAGATACTGACAGTGCACGAAGACAAAATTCAAGCTATAATTCAGAGTAATCGTTTAAGGTAGCACGAAAAGATAGCAAGCTTAAGAAGCAGGGCAATTCAATTGAAGAAACAAGAATAATCACCAGGTTTGAAACAAACGAGGAAAGACCTAACTAACCCAAGAAGTGATCACCCTAGCCAGCGGGTAATCAAGAAACCAATTCCAACCAATGTATTCAAGTTTTTCAAAAATTTTAACCCCTGTGGCGGAAAAATTCCCCTGATGTCACTGTGGTGCTGTGGGGAGTAGTGATGAAAACGAACACTATCAACTTTGCAAGCACAATGACAGAGAAGAAGATTCCCAATAAAGAAAAGAAACCTCTTTGGCTTTGAAGCGTACTACTGTGAGGAGTAGTGTCGATGAACAAACACTATCAACTTTGCAGGCACACTTTAAACCGTGGAGAAATCAATCCTTGAACAATTGCTACAAAGATACAAAAACATTGCAATTTTATCACCTCCCAAACCAGATATGCGATTTTATTACTTTAGGCAGCACAACGATAAAATATCAAGAATTCAATATATTTTCTAGAATTCAAAACAAAGTATCAAAATACGTGCATATATATCACAAATTGCAAAAACAAGGTGAGTGACTTAACATCAACTGCCAAAGTTCACAAAATTAACACAATTTGTAAATAGGGAGAGGCGAACAAAACAGTCCAAATTAAAGAGCAATTTCAGCAACAAAAAGTGTCAGTTATCCTTTAATTGTTACCAAAAATAGCACTAATTGGATTCACAAAAGCAATTGCAAAAACAGTACCCAATTTGAGCAAAAATAGCCACAAAAACCCTAGCTTTAGAAACCCTAAAACAATTTTCCCAAAAATTTCAAGAAACCGATTTTAAAATCTTCTTTTCGATTTTCCCTTTCTTTTTCAAGCCAAAATTTCAATTTTAATTTGCAAAAAACAGTATGATCAAAATTAAAATAGTTTATTTAAGAGAAAAGAAAAAAATTTCTCAAAAATGAGCATTCTTTTCCACAAAATCAGTAATTAAAGTAGATTAAGGGAATAGAAAACACCTGATGAGTTGATTGTGTTACTCCAATCTCCTCCTGTCGAGCAAACTGCCTTGGCTCTGATACCAATTGATGTGAACCCCTGATCCCCAACGCCGTGGAAACCAAGAACTCGATGCGGAAAGTGCCAAGGAAAGTCTGAATGCAAGACGCAACTCTTAACTTCTAGAATCCTTACTCTTGGATTCGGCAGACTACTAACTTACAAAGTAAATTAAACACGTAATTCGAACCAAGTGGAGAATAATAGAATCGAAACAAAGCTTAGCAATAGACAGAGCAATTATCTATTAGCCTATAGTTTCTGTAGCTTTTAGCAATTAACAAACATGCAAATTACATAAGCCCAAAATAAGGTGAGTGATTAAAGAAGTATAAAACTATAACTTAAATCATTTAATCAACTAAAGAACAATGAATTTCGTCCTCCTCTATTTATAGAGAGTAGGATGGACGAATTAAAGTCCAAAATACAAAAGGAAAAGAGATAGAATTGGAAACCAATCAAGAGATTGATTCCTTACAAACCAGAAACCTAAAGGAACTACGTTTGGTGTTTATTACCTAATTCGGCTGCCCCCTATTAGATATGACCAAATTTACACATTAAAATACTTAATAAATAATTATAAAACCTAATCAAAAAGGGAGATCAAGAAGGGATCCCTTTTTGGAAACAACCAAGTTGATCTAGTTGTAACAAACTTGTAACAACCTAACTAACTTGTAACAAACTTTGGGTAGAATTAGGTAACATGCAAAAAACCTAATCCTTCTCTAACCTAAGCTTCCAAGTGGCATGTGGGCTGCTTCTTGTGAGCATGGTCTGGCCGAAATAACGGAATGGACTTCAAGGTGGGTTTCAGCCCTAAGTTGTAACAACTTGTAACAACCCTAACTAACTTGTAACAAACTTTGAGTAGAATTAGGAAACATGCACAAATCCTAATCCTTCCCTAACCTAAGCTTCCAAGTGGCGTGTGGGCTGCTGCACCTTGTGGGCTTGGTCTGGCCGAAAAATTGTGAAGTGGATTTCAAGGTGGGTTTCGGCCCAATTGAGGTGGCGCATGGTGGAGATGATGTAGGGAGGTTCTGGAATCTGCTGGTGATGAGGGCATCCAAAGTCATCCAACAAGTCAAAGTCAAGATGCAAGTGATTCCGGAGAAGCTGAGGAGGATGTTCGAGTTCTACATAGAGGTCCTACAATGCTTCAGGATCCAAGTCCGTATCAGAGGGATCCACTTGTAGACATAACTGGGCCAATGACCAGAAGCAGAGCGAAGAAGGTTCGAGATGCAGTCAACAACCTTGTTCAAGCTTGCCATCAGGATGCTCAGTTAATTGTAGAAGCCCATGCCTTGGAGGAAAATGGAGGAAATGTGCAAATTGCGAATCTTCTACACATCTTTGAAGAAGAAGCGCAATTTATCAAGTCCAACTAAAGAAGAAGGCTGTTTCTTGAAGTCTTGAAGATGCCGGAAGGTTCTTGGGTTTTAAAAGAAACAAATCATGAAATCCCTACACATTGGGCCGACCCAAACTCATGGAAACCAAGTCCACAAGTTCGGCCAACCCAAGGAACAAGGAAGCCGCACAAGCAGCCCACAAAGGAAGCCCACACGGTTTTCTTAGTTAATTAGGGATTTCTCCTTTTAATTAATTATGTTCTTTTATTCTTTAAGTTAGTTTCCAAAAAGGGTTTCCTTATTCTTTTTGGAAGTAGGAATTTTATTCTTTTCCTTATTAATTTACTTGTACAATTCGGCAATCACTCAAAAAGGAAGTGACCGAATTCCTTCTTTCTTTTCTTACCAAATTCTACTTCTTTCCGGATTTGGTAAAGGAAATTAACCTCTTGGTTAATTTCCAATTCTTTTCCTTATTTTCTTTCTTATTTTCGGCCACCCCTATATCTATAAATAGGGCAGCCATGCATAATAATACTCAGAGTATTTCAGATCAAAAACTTAGTGTTTGAGATACCTCCTTTTATTGCTTTATGTATTTGCATGTCGTAGTTTACATAATTGCATGAACTTAGCTAATTAGGTTATTTGCTCTACCTAATTATTCGCATGTTCAAAACTCTTTTCTTGCACTTGGTTCGAATCTAAAACAAAAACAACTAGATTAGATCTTTTTGTTTATTCTGATTTCGAAGGTAAGATAGAGTCTTATACGAGCTCGCCGCTTAATCACAAGGTCCTTGGCAACTTAATCCGCATGTGTACAACCGTCCACATTAGCTGGAATCTCCCGGAATCATTTCGGAACATCAAAAATCAAGAACTTCAAGATTTTCAAAATTCTTCAAGATTCAGAAAGCCACGAAATTCAAGATTTTCAAGAAAATCAAGAACTTCAAGAAATGCCCTTTCCTTCAGCTGGATTGATTAGTAGGCGCCATTTCCTTTGTGATGGAGAGTAAAGTGACGCTTTTATCCTTCCTTCTATTCTCTTCAAGGGCGTTTGTGTCCGTAACGAGTTGGGCTTCTGTAGCACTCCTTTGAACAAGGTTTTCAAGTTTTCAAGATCTTCTCTGAGCTTCCTTGTCCTTCTTCGGGTCATAGGCCCAACTATGTCAACGAAAGGATCTCTTTGATATGGGCTCGGGTCCTGGAGCATTGGCGGGCCTCTATGGAGCACACGAACCTCTGCTGCACTTTTCGAGTCTTCATTGCTTGATCTGGGATCCTCTGTGTACTGACTTGGCGTAGGGCTGGGACAAGTGATGTCGTGGATTGGCTTTCTAGGAGTGAACGGCATTTTAGCTGCAGATGAAGATGAAGATGAGATGGATGGTGCAGCCTAGATAGCTTTGCGTTCAGAGTTGAACGGCTTCTTGGCGGGTGGAGAGTACACCGGGTTCTTCCTCCAGGTGGCTGGGGCGCTTGATGGCGTCCTAACTGGTTGGACAGTTTTCATGTATTCCTCCATTACCCTGGCTTTGTGTAGCATGTCTGTTAGGCTGGTAGCATTCTGCAATTCCACTACTAACACTATCCCTCTATTTAGGCCGG